>JAWQUT010000020.1:3517617-3550117 GCA_033807755.1 Ellobium chinense | reverse complement strand
AGTCCCAGCATCTACAAACATTTATACCCGATAATGTAAATGTAGCTTTCAGTTAAGCTTCTGATCCTCCCAAACTGAAAAGTAAAGGTTGACCATTTAAGCAAAGCCTCAGCATGATTTGTTTGATACATTTGCTACCTACATTGCACATAAGCATTCTGACTTTACGTAATGTAACCATGTTGGTTGTCTGCCACATGAAAGACTTTTGTATTTTATAATGGGCTGCCAATGGTTTAATACAGTCTGGAGGATGCTGCAACTTTCCTTTGATGCCTCACAAGGAATGGTGCAGGTGACCGCTTTGTTGTATGCGTCTAGAATCACAGCATATGAAGGAATAGTTTCTCAATTGTACTTCATAATGAAACCAGTATGCAACAAGATCTAATCTTAACCTTCATGCTCATCAGACATTCAAAGTAATGTCCCTAAACCTAACGCCCATCACGATGGGGTGCCTAACCCTAACTGGGACAGGAATAACTTGCCAGTCAAGATGTAAAAAGAGTGTTCAGAAGTCTACCCCAAATGAAATTTGGGAATAGGGTGGGAGGAGGGAGATAAAGGGAACAAAATGCAAGCATGTTGAAAGCTGAAAATGTAGACTAGTGTTGTGGTAATCAGTTTGAATATAATTGTATTATATTGGGAATCAGTGTGACATCACATTATGCTGTTATATGGGACAGTGTGGATCATTTGAGTGCATGGAGAGAGAGTGTGTGATTTTTTTTTTTTTTTAAAGCAACATCTCTATGCAAAGGCATCCAAAACCATGTAATATGTATTAGAATACAAACAATGCTAGCTTCTCATACTTGCTGAGTTGAAGCTGATATTACTTACACATTGAAGATACCCTCATGGTTTGTGCTATTTGTTTTGCTAGGGCCTTGTATGTCAATTTGTCATGTGTCTGTATTCTGTTCCTTATAAAATATTAGAACAGAAGATCATAATTAGCATTTGCTTTCAAGCAAACTCATGTTTTCTTTTTTTAAAAATAATAATTGAATCATATGTATACAGTCAGTGTGCTTGATATGTGATAGTGATCTTTGTGAGACTAGTTATCTAGTCTTTTCCATGCACAGATTTGTATATATTTGGTCTCTACAGAAGACTAAATATAGGTTCATAGTACTGATTATGTCTATAAATTTATAAAGATAATATAGTTGTCATTGGTGTTGAGTATGGCAATTTTATGTACTTGCATTTTCACTAATGTTAACTCTCATAGTGCGAGGCTTCTTGGATCCAGCCCAACACTGGCTGCATGTCCGTTGTTACAGATAATGGTTATTGCACATGCTGTGTGCTGGCCGGTCAGGTGACACAGGTGTACAAAATTCTACCATTGCGCGCACAGCTCAGCAAGGAGATGCGTATATATATTATATTCTGTTGCCATACTCAAGCGTAACGAGCAGATGGTAGAATAAATTCTATCACCACATCGATCATGAGGGTTAAAGTCATTTTCTTTTCATGTATGGAATTTTTTTTTTTTTATTTTGCTCTTGAACAGGAGACATATCCACGGTCAGCCCCCATCTGGTTTAGTGACAGTGAGGATGCTGGTGTGGTTGGAGTTGTTGGAGAATTGGCTAACACAAAACAGGAACAGTTTAATGTAAGTTTCCAAATTTAAAAAACCTAGTAAAAGTCAGATTTCAGGAATTGTTTTTTATCACTATATTGTTAACATTGATTGATGTCCCCAAAAGTACCAGCATTTCTATGGTGATGTGGATGGTCTACTTGCAAAACTAGAGTACATGTACATGTAAAGCCACCTAAATCATGTCATAATTTTCATGTAGCCATATGTCTCTTATTATCTTGTTGTGTAAGTAAGAAATGGTTAAATATTCAAGTACTTGGTCATGGGTGAAGGCAGTATACCTTGTCCCCTTCTCTGAAGTGTGGCCTGCTCATCTGTCAGTGCAATTTAATGTGCAGATTGAACTAGTATTCAGACTGAAGTTATCCTTCCCAAGACCTTCATCTGCAGGAACAAATCATGTGAAAAAACAGGAAAATATTATGATTATGATGATGATATTAGGGTAGTCTCAGAGGAGGAGGGCCCCATTACATACTAAATGTAATATCTAAAAGAGACATGAAGATTTGTAACAGTGTTGTTAATATATAGCTCTGTTTGTATCCAATTTAATGCTTTGTTATGTAGCGCAGTAATTAGTTCTGTTTTATGATGCTTTTTAGATACTATACCAGACAAAGCTGCTAATCGAGGGACTGTGTCGACTTCATGACCTGGAAGTGCCTGCTGAAATCAGTCTGTTAGACAATGCCCTTTCAGAACGGGTCAGTGGCTCATCTCATGCCTGATAGAGAGTCTGAGTGTGAGGAAGGAGTATTATCTATTTTAATAAAACGCTTCAGCCAAATTTGTGTCACAGTCACAGATTTCTTGAGAACTACGTAACATAAAAACATGCAGTTTTCACCTAAATTCGTAGAAAAATACACAAAAAGTAACTAGACACATCAGTCCTCTTTATTTTTTTTACCCTAAAAAAAAAAGAATGTGTATAGCAACGAAATACAATCTCCCATAGATCTTTTCAGTCCGCCCGATTCGCCAATCGTCCAACTTTTTCACCAAGTCTAATGCATTCGTCTATGATGCCTTTCGGTGCGCTAGGTATTCTTTCGCCGCTGGTGCGTTGCCTGGCTGCCCATTTGTAAAATGGGGTGTTAGTCATGTGCATATATAATAGGCATGGCCTTAACTTTTCATTTGTCACATCAAGTATTAAAAGCAGTGTATTGAGAATGAATAAGGGCTGTGCTTAAGAAGGCTACACTCTGTATTAGCTAATGGAAGGGAATTTCATTCGTGGACATGGAACAGAAGCCGCATGCATCTAAATGATAAAGGATGGAGGCCAGTCAGAAAATAATCATTGTCATCAGCCAGCCCACACTGCAGTATTTGATGGCAAGGAAAGCTAAACAAAAATGGACTTGTTTCTGTTGGATACTGCTCATGGGACATATGACAAGCGACAAAGGTTGTGCTAGCCCTAAAATATTTGTGGCCGAGGATTTTCACCATCCTTGAGAAAAAATGTTTCAGCTTAATGTGTCCTCTTCAATCTATACAAATCAGTTAATAACAGGGATGGTAGAATGCTGAAATTTTTTGAGAATCTGAAAATCAGATCTGAGAGAGCGAACATTTTAAACGGCAATGAATCTAGATTTTGACTGGAAAAAACTGCCATACTGAACAGAGACATTTTTATTGAACTCAGTGTCACAAAATTTTGCTAGCAGCTGCTGTCATTGTTGAAATAAGATAAACTGAATACTGCAAAGCAAACAAGCTTGTAAGATTTGATAGAGAATGAGAAGAAAGGATGTATGAGAGTGAAAAAGAAAGAACATTTTTTGTTTCTCTGTGTAAAGAAAGAAATTAAATGCCATCAGACTCAGCACAGCACAGTTTCTGCACAGAGCTGCTTGCCCAGGGTGCTGAGCATTGTGAAAATTGCAGACTGCAGATTTGTTCCTGATCCTTGAGAGAAGATGTAGAATAAAAATTGTCGGTGAAGAAATTTGTTACATCCAAAAGACTTACCTTTCACTCTTTCTACAAACAGGGCTTTGCAGTAAAGATGCAGGTTGATCCAGCATCAGAAGAAGAGGATGAGGAAGATGAATTTCACTATGACATGGAGGATGATGGGCACAGGTCAGTCATACTTTGATGGACTAATGGAACACAGTTGTCCAATTAAGTTGCAGTAAGACCCCATGAACTTGTATGAGGTCTGTGGAGTGCATCACATGCCTCGAGTAATACATCATCATGACTAATGTACCATTTTGCCTTTTAGCTTGTAATCTTTTATGTCAAATCCACAGAGAGCAGCAGCTGAGTTGCATATCAAGGCATATTCAATGGAAGCTGATTAAAGAAAACAGGACTTGGTGTACAAATGTCATGCAGCTCTCTTTAGATTTGACATGAAAGATTGCATGCCAGAGCACAAAATGTTGCATTAATTATGATGATGTAGTACCTTAGTCACATGACCTAAGCCTTACACATCTGCAAATGCAACATTCCAGTCTACTAGTCCATGATTTGAGTTTGTGAGGTATTTAAGTTCTGGAATACAGGTAGTTCTAGATCTCATTAGTTTGACAAGTATGCATGTTTTCAAGTACAGGAGGTGCAAAGCATATTTTGGTATACATCATAAAAGACCAATGACAGTTACTAGATACTCTCGATGCTGGTGTCTGTATTAAAAGTTTGATTTTAAAAGAGAGCATAAAACATTTATAGTGGGGTTGAAATCAGGTACCAGTATGGGACAAAAAAAATGTTTATAAAGGGTGCAACCCGCCAGAGTGAATGCTTTGAGTTAATTTCTTAGTGTTTATGTTCAGTCTTCACTTTTCCTTTATATTTTCATAAGTTTAGAATTGTTGTTCTTTGTTCCCTCTCGTTTTGTTGATTAGTGCTACCATATTGGAAAAAAGGGTTTTGTGTTGTAAAAGGACGAAGCTTCAAGAGCACTCTTACTTTGCTAAGTTCATTTAGAAATAATATTGTTTATCTGTTAGCTTTGGCAAGGTCATTGTCAATGTTAATTACTTGTATAGAATCATGAAGATAACTAAAATGATCTGAATTTTTAATTTCTAATATGTCAGTTAACGAAGTTTGTCATATATTCCTATAGACATTTGTCTTCTCTTACAGCACTGATCAGAAGGCAAAGGAAGAGATTGATGGTATTGATGGAGAAAACCTTGCTGTCTTAGAGAGGTTAAAGCAGAATCAACGACAGTCATATCTGAAGGTATGCAGTAGCTACTAATACCTTATTTCCATGCCATACTGACAAGCCTCTTTGGTCAATGCCACAACAGAATATGACTAAACTTTGTCACATGACCACTTTACAGTAACCACCAATTGTAATAAGCATTTGTTCATGGCATCTCGTGGGTACATTTCTATGGTGTCAAAAGTAGCTGGCCATCACTGACAAGCACATGAATCAAGTTTCTACTATGGCTGTCCTAGATAGGCTCAGCAGTCTTTTTCATTGCTCTTCCTGTTCTCCAAGTAACAGTATTGATTAAGCCATTATGATTCCACACGCCTGGTCATTGGTCATCCTCAGATGTTGAGATAATTTTTTTTTTCTTTTTTCAGAATTTGAATCCATAGCTAATGACATTTTTAGAATGCATGAATGAATTGAGAAATATTGTTTTGTACACCTTTGAATTAATGAAGTCATTATATGTTAATAAAATGCATGGCCTCAAAATTTTAGTTTGCCATACAGCATTATGTGTCAGACAAAGTATTTGTCATTTTATCGTCTTGTCTCTAAAGACTCTTAAAATAACTCTGTACGATAAATCACATTCTAGATGTTGGCAGTTTCACAGCATGTATCTTTCAGTCTTTAGTTTAATAATAGTGCTGTCTTTATTATATTTTAATGTATCTCATAAAATGGTACATGCTTTCCATACAACCTTCAATTGTCTTCCCAGGGATCCGTTGTAGGGTCGGTCCAGGCAACAGACAGGTTGATGAAAGAGCTGAGAGACATTTTCAAATCTGACAGTTACAAAAGAGGTAGATGGAACCAAATAGAACATTTTTTTTAAGATTGCGGACAGGTACTCCATGGGCCAGAAGCAGAAAAAACAATTTTTGATAGTACTTTCTTCTCCAGTTTTGCCATGTCAAGGCAGTTTGTGTAAGTTACAAGAGTGGAAGTCTTCTGTCATACAGTGGATTTCCATCTTTTGACTTCACCCGAATGACAGGCTCCATCACTTGATTATTCCATGTCCAAGGGTTGCCATTGATAGCGTCTGACTACTCATTTGGAGAATGGAATCCATGAGAGACATAAAAATGTGAAATGAGAAGAGAAATTGGGAGTTGGTTTGTCAAGACAGCTATATGTAGAGATCTTATACACTGTCTGTTCAAGAGAAGCTGGTTCAGACTAAAATATGTTAGAATATGCAACTTTTAAGCCTGAACAGCGTAAAATGTTTCAGACCCCTTACGGAGGGTTCAGTTGTTAAGCTTTTGAGAACTTGTGCCCATTATAGTCTACATCAGAGAGATTTTTCTATTCCATTATTATCCGTCATGCATCCACCATGTATGAAGCTGTAAAGATGTGTCTGCTTTTATAAAGGTTCTTGTGGCAATAAGTGCCACTGACATTTACCATTATTGATTAAAATTAAATGTACTGTTCTTATTGTCATTGTGCTCATGCAATAGCATGGCCTTTGGAGACTTAGGGCGAAATTGTATAGATTTGTTATGTTATTCTAGAAATCAAACACTGACATGTTAGAGAAATAAAATGTACACACCCTTTTTGCATGAATATATGAAAAAGATGAGGTAGTCCATCACATGAGTAAAATAACAATATGAAAATGCATATCTGTAGTGATATTATAATTATATTCTTAGTGACCTCATTATGACTGTCAGTATAATTATTTTGGAGTCATTGCAGCACCCTAGGGGGTCAGCACAGGTAGATTTTTTTCACTTTTGGCAACATATATCCAGAATTTTAAGTGTTGTAATGGTTTGTCACACAAATATCTGCCATATATTTAAGATATAAGGGGAAATTAGAGACTAATAGGGTGATCATTATCAGTTATAGATTTGGTTACCAGATGGGGAAGATGAAACATGATTTGTTTGTATATATATTTTATTTTTATTTTCTATCTGCAGAAATTTACACAGTCGAGCTAGTCAATGACTGTCTATACGAGTGGAATGTACGATTAAAAAAGTGAGTCTGATGTTATTAGATTAGGAATTATTTCATTTAGAAAACAAGACTGAATGTATGGATGTCTCAAAAATATCTGTGAAGGATTTCAAGTGTACTGTTGAAGCAGTTGCTTGTGCTGCATATGATGGGAAATGTATTGATATGGATATTTGCCAGTGAGCATTGAAAGGCCTGAATGATCATGATTAAAAATAACAGAATTTCCATACCACAGAGGTGTTTTAACAATCCCTCAAGATAAAGGAAAAACACCACCAGGTTGAGAAATTGGGAACAATCCTCTTTGTTACTTGAAAGATACATACCCTTTGAGAGTAGCATGACTTTAAGGGAGATACAAAGATAAAAGTCTCTTTGAGTTTTGTCCGATATCGTATGACCAAGCATTCTGCATTATTATGGAAACAGATTTTTGTGCCTGGAGAGATGCCTTATAGCTGTAACATTTTATTTCCTTCTCAATTGATAATAGAGTAAATGAATCTGCTGCTCATAGGAATAATTTTGAATCATGTACTCAAAACATCAAATTGTCACATTGGCTGATGTTTCAGGTAGGTTAAACATATTATGAATGTATGTTTTTTGCTTATGAATGTATGTTTTTTGCAGAGATGCTTAAAATCAAAGGAATATTATTAAAAGCATTTTGTGAATCATAATATTTTGTTATGTATTTAGTTATGCTTGGTACAAAACTCCACAAGCATTAATTTGAAATATATGCCTTTTATGAAGCATTTTTGAAATCCCCTAACACCATTTTTTTTTTTGCAACTAAGCCATAGTCTCTGACTTGTGGCCCCATCCCTGACTTATTTAGATTAACGCCAGATACAGGTTTATTATTCATTATTAGCTCTAACCATTCACAGCATGATCTTTTGTGATACACAATTTTAGTAGCCATGCTGTGAACAAGAGCTAGACTGAGGCAAGTGAAACTCTTTTCCTCGCTATTTTTCCTTATCATGGATAATCAGAGATTTGCGTAATACAAAGTGATTTAACATATCCAATAAATTGTGTTTGAGAGGACCATTATCCTGCTCTCAGTGGTTTTTTTATTGATTTGTTTTTCAGAGTTGACAAAGACAGCGCTTTGTACAATGATATGCAAGTCTTCAAAAAGAATGAGGGCAAGGACCATATTCTTCTCAATTTTACTTTCAAAGTATGTTTAATTTATCACCTTTGTTACCTACACCAACAACCATTTCAGTGAAATTCATTGATTACCTCATTTTACTGAAAATATGAAGAATCTAACTTGGCCTGCTAGCAAGTCAGAATATGATAGAGTAGAATTGGTTGTACCCATTGATTATGTCGTTACATGCCAATGTTTAGCTGTTGTTAATGCATTCCTATTTATTAAAAGTAGTCAGCTGTTTCAAAAAAAAAAAAGCGATCAATTTCAGACATATAAATTTACATGGGGAGCAGTGTATGTTTTCCCATTAGTCATATGCTAAACAACCTAAAAAGATTAGAACAAATGTGGCATTATGGCAGAAATGAAAAGATACTTTAGCTTCCAGGAAGTTAAATATGGAAGAAGTTCATCTGTATTTTCCTTGTCCCTCAGGAATCATTTCCGTTTGATCCCCCTTTTGTACGAGTGATCAGTCCTGTCGTCTCGGGAGGCTATGTCCTGGGTGGTGGTGCCATCTGCATGGAACTGCTGACAAAGCAAGGATGGAGTAGTGCTTACAGTATTGAATCTGTAATACTCCAGATCTCAGCCACACTGGTGAAGGGGAAAGCTCGCATACAGTTTGGGGCCACCAAAGTAAGTATTGTTGAATCTCACAACCTTGAACATTATGAACTGGAATTCCACACTACTCATTGCAGTGCTTTAGTCCCTTGTTCTGTGTTTCTGTATTAAATTTATCTTGCAAATTGGAATTTTCTAGCTAGTCTACTGAAATTCAAATTAATTTTGTCATGTTCCACTGCAGTCCGACCCACAAGAGACATTATTCTTAACCAGTTTACATGTCCTGAAGTAATATTTGGGTTAGACAGGTCTTATGAAATTCATGGAATGTGCTCAGTAGATAAAAGTTTAACATGTCCCATTCATTTGTTGTGGGGATGAAGGGGGAGCTACAGCTGACACCTAAAATATATGGACCAACTTCAGGGAGAGTTTACAGGAATAATATACAGCAAACACCGCTTTTAAAAGTGCTATCTAATATCATAAAAATGTCTTTGAAGTGGTGGTAGCAGCCAGATTGGTTTTGGTTCCAAATTTTTTAAAATCTTAATAACTCTCCTAGCATATCTATGCAATAGCATCCCATATTAAGAAAACAATGTGATAAGATTTTAACACTTCATTAGTTTTTATTGCATGACCATCTTAAAGAAAATAAAGCTGAAAGATATCACAAAATGATCCCATCATTTTTTAAACAATATAATTAGGAATATCTGGCCAAATTTTCAGGTCAGTCTTTCCACAGATTATTCAGTTTTAAGGAACTGCAAGCTTAAAATCTGTTTTCCGAGAAAACAGTCAATGAAATAGGGAAGAAATCGTAACTGGTATATTGTACACACTGTACATGTAAAATGCAGTCGAGGCATCAACACTTACTGAACATGAGTTTACAAAATCTTAAGGGAGAAAAAATACAAGTAGAACAAAACTCAGTTATCCTCCCCTATTTTTGGGCTGGGAGGTATTCTCAGCTGCTGCACCTCCTCTTAATAAGCATCTTAGTATGTACTGAAGAGATGTTAAAAGTGTGACATGATCTCAGAATTCAGTGAAGAGAAAGATTCAGCAAGCTTCTAGCCCTATACCAGAGCTAACGTCTGGAAAAATGGCCATGCTGAAGTGATTATGTCCATTAGAAATGTGGATATTGTCGTTGAGGTGCTGTTTCAGGGAGAGAGAGAGAGAGAGGGTGGGAGTGGGGAAGAAATGAAATAGGAAGAGAAAGAGAAGAGCCAGAAGATGGGATTTTAGGAGAAAGTAAGGAAGATAAAATAAAAAGAAAAAAACAGTAAACTCTGTATTGTTGTTCAGTGAAAAGTTGGCAACGTGATTTCAGGGGTGAAGTGAAGGAGGTGCCAAGCTTTACCTGACACCCTGAATGCAAAGCAACCTGGTCTCAAAAAGTTCACAGTTGCTTTTCTGTTAGCAGATAAGCAGAGTAAAGGAACTATATTTGGTTAGGCTTTGATAGTAAATCTTCACATTACCCTTATCTTGTGGGTTGACATGCCATTTTTATTTTGTTGCAGAATCAGTACACACTTGCACGTGCACAACAGTCTTTCAAATCTTTGGTACAGATTCATGAAAAGAACGGTAAGTGACAGGCCGCTCCCTTGCCCCCACCTCTTTTTCATCATTATTTTCATCCCATCCTCATATGCTTGTTGACTTGCAGTGGATGGCGATTTACTATCACAGCCGTATTTATCTCCCTTGCTATATTAGAGGAGGAAAATCACTCTTTTATGTACAACCCAATTAATCCACTAATATATAAATCCTCCTCTTTTGGGGCCTTGCCAGCCAGTGTCAGGGTATAGAAATATGTAAAATAACGTGTGATCTAAATAAGGCATTCAATTTTAAATTTTCAGGTGTTATTTGAGCTTTCTAGATTAAAAAAATTAATAAAGTGAATAGGCCTATGTATTCACACGCAGTCAAAACCAGCCAAATGAAAAATTGGAAACCAAATCAGAATTCGAGGTGACCTTTTTCGAAAGAGATTTATGAAAAATTTTGGGCGTTGACATCCCCCCCCCCTTTTTTTTTTCTTCCCATTAGAAGATCGGGCAAAAGAAATACATTAACATCCATGGAAGAAATTTCCCGAAATCACAGTGGTATTTGTAGAATAACACAAAATGTTAACAGGGTCAAAAGAAAAAAAAACAATAGGTTCCAAAGACCTTAACGAGCAGCTAGTACCTGACATGTATTCACTAAGAAACAAAATGCACGGATGCCACTCTTCCAAGAATTTTCGGAAATCCGAGAATACAGACGGCTCCGAGAATGCCATCCGAGGTCGGTCCAAGAATCTGTGACGACTCTTGGAAAGAAAGATAGGGAATTTTATCGGAAGTTCCGGTACAGCCGCCTTATTGGTAGATCAGCATGCACAGTATGCGTTAGAGTTTGAGTACGGCTGACGTATAGCTAGATAGTTTAGAATTAATAAAAGGTCATTTCCGGCCTTAGTAAATGCGTTTCGCAAAATCCGAACTGTCGTAGTTGCAGTTATTTTTGTTTTGAGAATTCATTTAAAGGATGGAAACCATACGAGACACCCTAATTTAGCGTTATGCTGTCCAGTGCGTTCTTCTGTGGACATTGCCTTGTTGGTCTAGCTTAGACAGTGCTAGGATTGGCTGATCGTCCGTCTTTCTTCCTCATCTTCTTTGGGCAGGTCGACTTAGCGAAACGTCTTGGCTAGGTCTACGTAAAATTTCCGAGATGATCTGAATCATGGCTGAAAGCAAAAGATCTTTTAGGGACATCCTAGTAGACTATTATCTCCCAAAGAAACCTCTCTCTTACCAAATCCCAACCCAGGCACCTTCAGAAACAAGATTTTGAAGCATGTGTTCCAGCCTTTGTGTTTACAGTCAATTTCTGACATTGACGAAAAACATGTTTGAATAACTAATCAAAAGAATCAAACCATATGATGAGTTTTAGTCAAATAGCTTCATTGGCTGCCTGATCCTTAATAAATAGGGGTTGACGTCTGCTTTCGATTTCTGTCCTGTATAATATATGTAGTAAATTTTTGTGTCTTTATTGTTTAAGAGATAGCTTCATATCTTCATCATTTAACATGGCTTTATTTAGAGATCAAACATGATTTAGCTCCCAGAAAGAAGAGGTTTCAGATCAGAGACCAAGTCCTTATGAATTCCTGCAAAGCCGCAAAAGCTTCAGAGAATTTAATGAAAAGTGAGCGGCATCCCTGAAAATGTTTACGCTAAGTCGGTCAAGGGGGATCATCTAGGCTATCTGGACAGTCTTTTAGACTTCCTCACTCCNGTTTCTCCAGGGCTTCTTCCCCAGTCAATAACAGAATGACCCTTTAAAAAGTGCAAATATGATCACTTTTAGGTTTTTAATGTGTGGTTACTAGTGGATTTGACCATTTAGGGTTGGAAATATTGTCATCTAAAAATCATCTGTTCATGACAAGGTCTTTACATGGACACAATGACCAGCCAATAGGGGGTCACTTTTCCCCTTCCCTCCCATTCACTCCCAGATCACTTCCCTCTGACCATTCCCTGCTAGTTCCCCTTCAAATAGGATACCATGATAAAATTTTAGGATTGAGCTGTAGGTTCATGGGAGCTTTATAAGTAACATAAGGTATGTCATCAAGAGAATTGGCTATTTTGAGAGGTATTAAACTCTTAATTGGGCGATAAGAGTGATCTAAGACAGATATTTCAGCAACATTAGCACCATTTTGTAGGAAAATGAATGTGCTTGACAGCTAACAGTTGTATATTTCTCCAGGGAACTAACAAAAGCTATCAACACCTCATCCAATTCATCTCAGTGAATCAGACAATTGAAAATCTTCTGTCCCTCTGCAAATATACCTCACCACAGGAATATCATCCTCTGTTATTAAAGAAGCAAGAAAGAGATACTTCAGCAGTAGAGAATGCATCACTACTGACTACTCAAAAATGTGGGGAAGGGTTAAGGTTTTTGGCATCTATTAGAGGGGCAAATCACTCTTTCTGTACGACCCAATTAATCCACTAATATATAAAATGCCCCTTTTTTGGGGCCCTACCAGCCAGTGTCAGGGTGTAGAAATATGTAAAATGATCTGTGATCTAAATAAAGCATCCAATTTTAAAGTTTCAGGTACTATTTTAGCCTTCTAGATAAAATAATAAAGTGTGTAGGCCTATGTATTAACACACGGTCAAAACCAGCTAAATGAAAACTTGGGGACCAAATCAGAATTTGAGGTGACCTTTTTCGAAAGAGATTTACGAAAAATTTTGGGCATTGACCGCCCTTTTTCTTCCCATTAAAAGATCGGGCAAAAGAAGTACTTTAAACTCCATGGAAGAAGTTTCTCGAAATCACAGTGGTATCTGTAGAATAACACAAAATGTTAATAGGGCCAAAAGAAGAAAAAACAATACGTTCCAAAGACCTTCTATGAGTATGTTTAATAGCAGCGGCAAGCGCACTAGGTTACTAGGAAGTTAGTTTTGAAATTTCAGAGGCGATATGATATTTGACGTGTGCATTAAGTAGGGTAGCAACTTTTTGATTTTTATTGTCTTTGGTTAGGGGACTGCTTCAAAGAGGTGAATACTTCTGAAAAATCTCTTGAAGAAAATTGATAAGCCTGCCTTTAGCCAAGGGACAGATTTGATCATACTGCCAGTGCTTTCAGTGCAAGGACTATGATATCTTTTGCTATTATTTACTAGCTTGGGCCATCAGGACACTAGGATTCAATTTCTTGTTGACCATAATAAAGAGTTAATTGGAAATGTTGAACTGTTATAATGATATCAGAGCTAATGTAATTTGCACATCTTATATATTTCATCTTTTGTCCACAGGTTGGTTCACACCTCCAAAAGAAGACGGCTAACAGTACGAGACAAATTTTTCTTTTTTTTTTTTAATCTACTTGTAAAGTGAACATGTACATATGTTGGTTTTGTTTTTTTTCTGTGGACATTTTCACAGTGTACATTGTATGAAATGACTAAAAAGGGTTTGGTTCTTTGTCTTTCCTCACACCAGTGAGTGACTAGATGGCAAAAGTAAGAGATGCGGTATCAGTAAATTCAGGAATTCTTTTGATATGAGAATTCTGTGAATGCTTTGGTATAAGAGAAATGTATAGTTCACAGAATTGTGTGATAAATCAGTGGCTGGTAATTGTTTACTTGAGCTCAAGGGTAGAGTCCCATACATTGATATGGGCATGCCCAGAGTCCGGAGTTAATCCTCATTGAAAGGTTTCTAGTTAGTGATGGCATCCAAAGCCAAGTACATATTTGAAGGATGGATTAATATTGGGAAATGACTTCACTTGATCTTTAGCTCAACAGCTGCCTGCCACTGGCACAAATGGACATTAACTCACTGGGCCCTCATCCTGAGCATTATCGGAATGCCATTTCCAGCTCTCTACACTGATCATATTTGGGATGACATTTGCAAAGTTTTCACTGCACAAGCTATGAATTTGTATACAGCTTCTGTGTACAGATAAATAGAAGAACTCAAAAGGTTAACACCAGCTTATTCAGCTTAACACAAACATAAGTCAGGCAAATCCTTTGTCATGACGAAGCTGATTTCAAGTGCCTGATGCCATAGAAGTCTTCTGACTTTTGGTTTTGAGCTAAATAACATCAAAGCATATGTAGAAGATGATAGAAAAGAGTGTAGTAGCTCAATTACAGAATTACAGCTCATCTTGTCATGTTTTAAACATGGCTTTCTACTGATCATGCAATTGATTCAGCAAGCTCCCAGAAAACCAGAAATCAACCATATGTCAAACTAATTCAAACTGTAAGATAAGATCAACCAGCTAGCTAATCCATAAATATGCATTTTGCATCATTGTTAAAATCACAGAATATTCTTTATGCACACCACTTTTGAAGTATCTAGCTACATATCAAAATCAATAGTAAGGTTTGAAATTCCCTAAAAACGACCAGGTAGTGGATGCCACTAATATGAAATGGCCTCAGGCCCAGTGAGTTAAGGCACTGAAAATTCTTCACAACTAATTTTTCTCTTTGCACATTCATGTGAATGAATCTGTGGTTCCTTGTTTGCATGAATATGTGTTTTTTTTCATCATTGGATCATGTCATTAGATAAGGTAAAATACTAATGAATATGATCCATGCAGATTTGTACACCATGCTGTCTCTTATTCATGTAGGTATGGCTAGGTGATAGCAACTTTGCTGTCAGGCTCTGATACCCTCACTGTTACATGTGAATATCAGTAAGTTTTATATAGACTCCAGATTAATTAAGAATACATGCCACCATATATGCAGGTTTGTTTTTCATTGAATGGTGAGCCCATTGCACTCACTAGCTTAACAGACAACCTTCTCTGAATCTTTTGAATTTCAGTTCATAAAGCTAATAATTTCCAATACAACATGCAGCATAAATGAGGAATTTGATTGAAACTAAGCTGTGACTGAAAAATCCAAACAGAGATATGCTGAGGACTCAGAAATGTCATACAACCAGAGGGAATTCAGCTTAACACCAAACTCTGCGACAGCAGTCACTGAGATTTGAGGGGAAGACAAACTTCCTGGAGGCAGAAGTAACTTCTCTGACATTGTGGATGGAGTATTGAAGGCTGAATGCAGGAGAAGAAATTGAAACACCAGTTGCCTCTTTGGCTAATTCAGGTGCCATACTTCCAGGTTTATAAGGAACACAAATGTTCTGTGTGACAGGCAAGAACGAAATAGATTCAATAGGAGAAATCTGATTAATTGCTTTTATATACTAGCACAGATCTTTTACTTCCAAATTGTTTTTTTGTGATCATATTGGAGACAAGCTGAGGGAATTTCTTGTTAGAAATTAGTTATGGATCTCTGATTCTAGTTTAATACATGTTCTTCATTAAGATCAGCATGTAATAAATTAAGGATTACTCCTCGGTTTTAGCTAGTAAATGTTTGAGGTGCACATGTTCAACAGTATCATAAGATGTTGCTAATTTTCAGCAGAAATTTGGAGGAGGTATAAATTTCCCGTTTTGTTTTTTTTTTGTTTGTTTCTGTTAAGTAGGCAAGTCTGATTTCTGCTAAAGTTTGTGTCTAGATCTCAATACTTTGTGGCATTCACTATCAACATAAGTGGGGGATCTTTTGTCTCAGTACTTTGTGACATTTGACTTTAAACCTGAGTGGAAATGAATCAGGTCAATATTTGACCAAATTGACTTTCAGCATAACTTGGAATGAATCGTGAAATATTTGTGCAGAAGTTGAACAGAAACACTAGTATCTGGTAAAAGCATGTGTTAAAATTTTGGTGGCATAAGCAGAAGATACAGATTTCTCATATGGGAATTTCAAGATATAGGGTTCAGCCTAATATAATAGCACCTGAATCTTTGTCATGTTATTCTCATACTCTCATCATGTACAATCTTTGCAAGTAGCCTTGAGTACAAATTTCAGCTTGTGGGAATGTCAGCATTGTGATTGATAAATCATCTTTTGTCATCTAAAACATTTGTTTGCACTTACTAGTGATCTTGTTTTCTTTCTTGTCTATGATATTGACAGGTTATGTCCCTAACCATTATCTGATAACCGGTTCAAAAAACCATCAACTGCATCGTAAGTTCATAGAGGATGACTGCTGCCAAAGCAACCTTTTCATTTTTAAATGGACTTACAGTAGGATCTCACATTCTTGAACTGCATTAACTCAAAAAGCATGCCTTCTCATTGTTCTTGCTCTTGCTCCTGATAATTTTAAAATCAGATTATACTTATCATTTTGAACATCTAACAGCTTTTAAAGTATTGATTTAATCTCCTAGAATTTAGTTTGTGAGAGCTTCCTGTATTTTAGTGGCACATCTTATCAGCAGCACCGACTTACGTTTCCCTCATGGCCTGAGCTAAATGTCATGAAATCTGTTGAAGACACCAGCATTACCATCTCCCATTCAGCATATGCTCTTTAAGGTTTGTTATCCAAGTTGCCACATCACTGATTTGTTCAGAGTCCATTCTTATGTTAGAACTGTCTTTGAGTTGCATTAAAATCATCTGCATCCTCCCAAAGTCTAATTTGAGTGTGAAGTATTTGAAACGAAGGCCCCAGCACATACACATTTTAGAAGTGGAACATGGCCACAAAACTCTAGGGCTGCAAACAGGGACTCCAGAGGACAGCACACTTCCTGGAGGAAACATCCCTAACGCTATGAATGGAGCACTGGAGGCTGAACACAGAGGAAGAAGCAGCAACAAAGGCTGCCTGAAGAAGAGAATTTGTTGTTATTTTGCCTTTACGTTTATCATTTACATTTTAAAGACAAATTTCTGCTAGTGGGAAGTCTTCATTTTTGAAATCGCTGATGATCTTCACCAATGAATATGAGCTTTCTATGGGCTGAATTTCTTGCAGGTAGGATGAGTTGATTTGCTTGTAGATCAGACAAGAAAATGTAGTGCCAAGGGATTTGCATATGGGTCACCAGTCTTGTCTTATCTCATAGAGTTTGCATTAGTCTTAGTATAGAGTAGTAAATAACCAGATGTAAAATACCAAGGCAGCGCTTAGAGCAACCGTAGTTCGCTAGACAACCATTTTAGATTTCAGTGTTGATTATCAAGCAGCAAACTCTTTTGATTTTTTTCCCTGCTATCCTTTGTTATTTCTTGTGTGTAGTAGGTGCACTCAGGCATGCTTTTTTCAAAAACCCTTTATATTAAATCAGCTCTCTTCAAAAACACTTGGCAATTTCCATACCGATTACTTTATTAGGTCAGTTTTACTGATAATGTGGAATATGCTAACCTCAAAACAGTGTTTGGTATCATGAATATCATGCAGAGTGGGTTTGAGTGCATTCACCCTGGTAGTGCTTGTCATCTTATTGCAGTATTTCCTTAAAAAGACCTGTTAGATGTCTCAATAATGCAGTCAAACGTTAGCTGTATGGTGAATATAACACTTTCTTTTTAGATTTTCCAGCCACATTGTGCAGGGTGTCTATGAATGTGAAAAACAAATTTCCCCTTTGTGTGCAAAATTGATTCACGACATTCCAGGACTTGCAGAAACGAATTCATCATATTTTGTGTTGTGTTTGGTTGTACAAGTGCTTAGGCAAATCATCACCTTCAGTGTGTGTGCACAGCAGGGGTTAAAGGCTCTGATATTAGGCAGATGTTTGTTACTTAAGGATTTAAATCCTATTCTCCCAGCATGGAGACAACTGATATGTTAGTTCTTATTTCTCTGAAGGGTGTTTTTTTTTCTTACCGTGGTTACTTATATACAGTATGAATAGTCAGCTGTTTTCTCTTTAGTAACACTTTATTCGAGTATAGGATTCACATGGGGTATTTGTGGAGATCTAACATCAGGTCAAGCTCTATACCAGGCAGGCTGCCCCTTCCACCAAATAGCATGCATTCATATAAATTCATAGATGTGTTCGTTTCTCGGCTTCCTTTACAAAATTGTTGGACTTCTGGGGATTGACCCGTGCCCCAACCATCAGCATAGACCCTTAGGAGAGTCCCATGATATTGCCGACAGATCATGCATAAACCTAAATCTTAACTTGAAGCATATTTAGGCTGCCTGATTCTAGCACTGTGTACACTGGACTGTTTGACTTCCTTCATTGGCAGGTTTAAAGACCACTCTTACCTAGAGCTTGATTTAGGGTTGGGGACAGAATTAGAAAATAGGAAGCACAGGTGAGAGTTCCTAGACAACGATAATGTCTAGGGATTGTCCCAAGTTTGCTTCTTCTTTTTTTTTTTTTTTGCTGCTAATCTCTGCTCCTAACCCTACTCTTAATCCAAAACCAAGCTGTACACAGGAGTGTCCTGATTTATTGCCTCCAAAATCCCATAATCAACATGATGTTGTTTCATGAGGAAGTGTACACAGTATGAGAATAGCCCAGCTGGTTTCAAAATTTTAATTATTGTGTTCTTAAACTCGTGTGCGGGTTGCGGGAGGAATTTCTGAGGTTCATCAAGATTTGTCTTTCTATATTTTGTGTAATTTTTTGTGTAGTTTTTCTGTATTTTTTTTTTTTTCATAGGACTGGGGCATCCACTTATCTTTAGGCCAAGAACATGCCTGTCAGTGTATCACAAATTTTCATCCTTTTTTTTTTTCAAACTCATTTGTTTCAGTTCATTTTTGACATGTTCATATTCCAAGCATCAAGTGAATTTTGGGCAAATGTAGCAATAGTAACCAATCTCCAGATGTGTGGTTTATAGAGATACATGTAAATAGTACATTCATTAAAGAGGAACCTCTTTGATATCAACAGGACTGAACAGTAAAAACATCTAACAGCTAAGTTGCAGTTTTAAGGTATTATACATTGTCATCAGATTTCAGAGATGGAACTGGCACTGTTTTAGGAGGATTTCCAGTTTTCATTTTTTTTTTTTTAAGCAAACTCAAATTAAAGAAAAGTATTCATATTTTTTTCTTACTTGGAGCTGTTCCATCCATGGTCTGTATGATCAGTTTTGAAAAATGAATTACCTGGTACTTTTTACCTTCCCTTATCACAAACTCATTCATTCACATATGTCTTTTTTTTTTCCCACCTGTTCTCTGTTTCTTCTCTTCTCCCATTTTTTTCTGCACTGTTTCTTCAGAAAATTGCAGTCGCAAATTATTGCAAATTCCTGCATTTTTGAGGCCTTGTTGCAAATTTCCGCAAATTTAGATTAGGAATTTTCTGCAACTTAAGTGCAAATTTTGCTGATTTTGGCCAAACAGTGCACTGTTTCCACCAGTGTCACAATACTGTGTGAACAGAAACAAAGAAAATGTGTTCCATTTCTGCATTTTTGTAACATTTTAGTAATAAACAATGCGACGTGGTGATAAATGTAACGAAGTTATGAAGCTATATTTGCAAATTATGGTGCAATTTTTACCACTTTTTGCATGCAAATTTTGCAATTTTTTCTGCAAATTTTGGATGTTTAAAGTGCAATTGTCCGCAGGGACAGATATCATAACACTTCATTGTCATTGCCCTTTTCTCTCTTTTCCTCAAATGTCAATATGTTCATGCAGAACATCATCTCCAGCTTATTTTATCATATAAGGTCATATTGTTGCACAGTCCAAGTTCATGAATGCACATCTTTGCTTTTCACACATCCAAGGATAATGCTTTAGATACAGAAACAGAACATTGTATTATTGCAATTGAACAGTGTTTTGTTTTCAAAACTTAAGTGCATCTTCATCAGAAAAATTAACTAAAAGCAGTACGTATTCAGAGATGTATTTCTTGTTTAAGTCATTTAAGGGGGGGTGCGCCTTCTGAAAAGGGGGTCTAGGGGTTAAAATATCGAAACTGGGCTTTTGGTATTTTTTAGACACTTTGACCTCTTCTGCTATGAGAAAAATAACCTTTGAGGCCAGAAACATCCGTTTTATGCTCGAAAGGGCACCTCTAGGTGGTCATCTTAGCCTTGTATAAACGCGCTATCAAAACTTCAAATGCGTTTTTCTAAAAATGTTGTTTTTCTCCACTTTTTTCCCTAAGGCTTTTTTATTTTGTAAACCGACTGACTTCAAATTTGGAATATATCTATCCCATAGAATGTGTTTCAATAAAATGCATCCTTTTTTCTAGATTTAATTCACGTTTTTGAAAAAAAGTCGATTATCTGGTGGAAAATTGAGAAAAATACACATCCGTCAACACACATATTTCAAAAATTTTTTACTGACATTGTATGATAAATAAACAAAAAACAAATGCATTTTATTATTTCTATAAGTGTACAAAATTTGAAATGATCACATTCAAAACTCTAGGAGCCTTAGGCTTTTGAAAATAGCTCGTTTTCAACACACGAAATCCAATATGGCGGCGTTGCCATGGCAACCGTACACAAAACCAAAAAAAAACACCACATTTTTCCTCTAATTTGACCATGCTGAATCTGAATTTAAAGCTTAAAAAGTTCCTAGTTCAAGCATTCACGATTTCACTCCCAGGAGGCGCACCCCCCCTTAAACAAAATTGAATTTGGAACCTGGATTCTGTCAAGTATTTATAATGTACAGTTATTACCCTCTGAATAATTCCCTTAATTTCAAGAGAATTGAAAGTGCACTTTCAGAGTTTTGGAAAACCACTGCCCAAATTGATTCAGAGTATATATATTATATATATATGATTTCAGTAGTATATAATGGTGTTTTTATCACTCCACAGCAGACTGCTATAGTCAAAGCGTCCCATATAATTTATATAAATAAAATAATTTGTTTGCCTGCTGCAGCCCTCCCGTAACTGAGGTGTGATGGTCAAAATTAGCTTTAATCTGTTAATTATCCAGGTAGGCTTAATTTTTGTTTATGCTGTACTAGTAAATACCATGTCAAGAGGCACAATTTAGTTAGAAACATAAAGGGCATCACCAAAAAAACTGTTATGTACATAAGACCACAAGTAAAGGTTTTTCTAGCAGGAAAAATGCATGGGTGATAAACTTGGGAGGTGAACATTCCAACAACTAAAAGGTCAAACATTTAGTAACAAAGTTTCCGTTATCTGCTATGTATTACAGTGTCAGATGTTTGTGCTTAGATGCACAGTAGTGTCAGTGCAACATTTTAAAAGTGCAAAATAACTGCACAGACTAATACAAAAGTGTTGATTTGAGAAGAAAACAGAATAGCAAAGCACACATTAAAAAACCTAGCAATGACACTCATACACTTACGGGAGTGTTGTAGCAAAACACTGAACTGTTTGATTTGTTGTAGAATAAGTAGAAGGCTTTTTTTCTGTTTTCTTTGTGGCTGTGCATGATGGATATGTTATCACATGGATTTTGCTGATTATCACACAGAATTTTTACTCCACTTTCAACATGCAAGGGAGACAATTACACATGCCACAGCAGTTTGATGATGATGCCATATGTTTCTTTGTTGTTTTCATTTTTTTTTTTAAATCCTGCATTCACCTTTTGTTTTTCCATTAATTTGTTCCCAATTATTGATGTATGTGAATTGTCAGAATTCACCAGTTTTAGCTAGTTTGCCCTGATCAGCAATCCAAATATTAATCTTTGGCTTAATGTTTGGCTGTAATCTTGACATTTTAAACCTTATGTTTTACTTTTTTTTTATGTTTACATTTAATATTATTTTCATTTGAAGACTTTTGGATTTCAAGATAATTTCATACCGTACAGTTATTGTATAGATGCAGAGCTAGGAATGTGCAGCAACATTATTACAAACTGTTTTACTTTGACACGAATTTGAATTCTGACAACAGTCGTCATGTTCTGGCTGTTTGATATACTGTCTGTATGTCCGTCCACCCTGACTAGCTACTAGTGGCGGACCGAGCTGGTATTCTCTACATTCATTTTATGACCTGTATCGATGACAAAGTATGATTCCCAAATAAATTATCCTGTCATGTATGCTGATGTTACAGTGTCATTTGTTTGTTTGTTTGTTTGTTTGTTCAGACATCTTATAACGAAAACCTTATTTGTAGACTACTTGGACAGCAAAAGACAAAATTTTCAGAAAGCCTAAAAGTTAAGATCTTCATTTTAAGAAGACTCAAATAGAATGATAAAATAACCTTAGTTTTGACCATAGAGCCGTATTGATAATCATGATATCCAAACGATTTGCCATGAGCTGCTGCCGTTTTTTGTTTATTGAACTAGGGCTATTCCAAAACACCCAGATGGTTATTGTGAAATACGGAAGGCTAAAACGAAGCAATTTAGCTTGTCCCGTGAATGTCGTAGTAAGAATGTTTGAATGACTGTCCATTAGAACCATTGCCCTGTTCAGCACTGATTGACCGACTGGCTGGCTGACTATGAATTTCACATGTTAAACAAGAGTGGCGTCGTTACAGGTCTTCTCTCAAGACGCAAGAGTCTTCTTTATAATGGCGCGAACCCCCCGAATCCGACACAGCACGGCATGACACGACACGTCAAAATCGTGACATACGGAAAGGCTTCTATCCACTTGCATGATGACGTCAGTCGTGTCGTTACGTAGGGGACAGCATTACCGGTCTGGTGGAGTGAGTTTTGTCCGATAAACAATGAGAAAGAGAGGGCAAAGTTTTCCGGACGAAGTGATGTGGCTTGGCGTGCCGAACAAAGTGAGCTTGCAGCCTTACTCACTGACATTCCTGACAAACCAGCAGGTAGATTGACGTCACACAGCTACTGTATTATGAGCCTTACCTTTGCTAATAAAAGGGCTTGCGCTTCACCTCCTGGCTCGTCGTATAGTGACAGTGAACACACATACTCTACATCCGTGCTCCCTGTCTTGCCTCGTATGCTTTCTCTTTCGGTGAATTTGATGGTCCCCTACAGGTCCAAGAAGGTCCCCTACAGCTTAATACTGACATAGGTGCCTCTGACCAAATCTCCCGGAGAGTTTGGTATTCCGGACAAGTCTGCAGGATATGCAGGTGTGTCTGTTGCTGCTGATGGCAGGTGCATTTAGCCCTTTCTGCTTCGCCCATTCGGCCCTGTCTTCAATCTGAACTGCACAGTTTATAGTCCTGTATTAAGGAATCCACTCTCATGCTGTATAATGAAATTTTCCTAATCCCATTTCTACTTCATGTTTTACAAGGACTTATGTTCCCAAGATATCACTGTTTCATTAGCCTATACTTGGGAGCGCTTACAGGCCTATGACAAAGAACGTAAAGTTATGTAAAACGAATAACAGAACACCGGTATGCCTGAGAGCTCTTTGTAGCAAAGGGTAGGGACGTACACGTACGCCAGCTTAGTGAAGGGGTTAATCGTGAAGAATTACGACTTGGCTTGACTCAGTCCTCACGGATATCTTTTGCTTCCCTTACCACGGTTGCCGTAGACCCGAAAAAAAAAACTAGAAAACTCATAGAAAATTGCCCCTAGCATCCCCAGATCTGGAAAATACATGGAATCAGCAAAAATGACAGGCATTCGTGGAAAAAAAAATCATGAAACTCGGCAAACTGGCATTGGCGGTTCCACCACTTCCCAGTGCATTGAACAGAATGAAACCTTATCTAGCACCGTTATTTTCAGGAGACAAAAAATTACTAAGGGGTGGTTAAAACTACATTAATTTTCCCGGAAACGTGAAAAATCACTTGGAAATGGCACAGGAAAGTCATAGGGAAAAAGTTTACATTTTATCAAACACCCGGTAACGAATTTATACTTTTTGCCCTTTTTATTATTGCGAGCTCTGAATGTTACAGGGTCGTTCGAGCGCTGAGAGTGTATTTGTGAGTGTCGAACAAGCGAAGAATTCTGAATTAGGTCTACGTTTCTTTTTTTATTTTTCTTAAAGTGATAGGGGTGAAGATGAAGCATGTGACGCAAGTCTGATGAGGAAGTGTAAAAAAATCGACTGTAGGCGGTAACCTCCAGTAAGATGCAACAGCTGTATTTCCTTGCAAAATCACCTAAAAGTGTAACAGGAAAGTAATAGGGAAAAGTATTACATTTTGTGGAAGTCCTGCAATGCCTGTATATTTTTTTTTTCCATTTTTCTCTGATCCCTAAATGTTAGGGGATCCGTTTGGGCACTGAGAGAGTGTGTTTTTGAGTATCAAATAAATGAGGGTTGTTGTTGTTGTTGTTGTTGTTGTTGTTGTTGTTGTTAAAGTGAGGAGATGATGGTGAGGATGAGACATTTGACACAGGTCTGATGAGGGAATGCGCGATGTAAAGAATGAGCTGTGGGCGGTAACCTCCAGTAAGATGCGGGGGAGGGGTGACCACATCGAGAGCTGTATTTCCTTGCAGTGGACGAAAGAGGGGTGCCCCTAAACAGAACCATGAAAATCTAATAAAGCAGTTGACAGCCCGCTTTCGCAGGTATAAAACTTGGGCTGCGGTCAGCTTTCAATGGAAATCAGGGGGATCCAGTTCTGTCATGGTCACACAGTAGCTTCTTTGTCGACTTTTCAAGAGGATACATTTGAGAATGGCAAGTGTGTCAAATTTGTTTGTGTTGATTTATTAACTTATTATAAGTTACCTGAAACAGTAATTTCATACGTATGTTTGCTGGTTGAGACATCCGGTCTATAGGTGTGCACATTAATACAGTTCCTCTTGCTAAAGTTGACCACACGTTGACCAATCCAGTCACTAAGACTACGTGGCAAAACTATTCCTGGAGAAGACAATAAACGCACAGTTTGGGCATTGTATTCTACATTAATTTAAGATACCAGTGATTTAATGGTAAAGAGAAATAAAATATTTACCTCATCGATCGTTTAAGTTGTTGTTTAACGTTGTATACATACGATGATGTTTGACGAAATACGTACATGACATGTGATATTGTTGGCAATAACAAATCAAATTCTAATAAATTGTAAATCTAGGACCATAGGTCATAGGTTTCAGCTCACATATGAATTCTGATAATTTCACTAAGATTGGTTTGAAATTACGAACACACTGGTATATGCACTACACTAATAATTGTATTTATATTTAACCTACTTTCCTGGAGTACGACCGTGTACACCGATATGACGATGCACTGTAGCTTACATTTATCATAGTTTATGTTATATTTTACTGGTCTTTACACACAATATTCTCGTCCCTTGAAGATCATGCACTTAGAAAAAGTGCCGCAACAGAAACGGGAGGGTAGGATCACAATGTTGTATACACTGCTGACAACGATTTTGAAGAAAATCTATGTTGTCTCTTGTAACAGAAAGAAAATCTCCAGAGTTCATTTACTATGGGATTGTTGTATTTACGTTCTATTATAATTGCGGCGCTGAGTCTAAGAACACTGAAGTGTACACCATAACTTATTGATTAACTATTTGTTTTAAACATCTTCCCAACCCAAAAGGCGCGTCTCTCTGTGCTACTGTTATGCCTCCTGCCCCTACTAAGGTCCAGTGCAGTTCTATACACTCCCAACAAAGCTGGTGTCCAGCTGGACGCACCCCCTGGACTTGATGACTCCGTACCAGGACCGGCAGCTGACAAGAGTTCACGTGAAGCTCCTTACTCTGGCAATGAAGGACCAGCCACAAAGAACGTCTACGGACCTCGCACAGAAAGACCTTTAAGTTCTCCTCCGCGTGGTCAGCGACCGCCAGAGCTGACCCCATACGTGGGTGAAGGCTACGTGGACGCAAATTCCCAAAAGGGTCCCCGTTCCTCTGAGAGTCACAATTCTGGAGGAACGCCGGCATATACTAATGCCAACTCACATCACGGGAACCTTCCGGGGGCTGCTGGTCCCGTTACAGCTATAGGGAGCCAGAAACACCCTCAATATGATATACAGCCTTCGCAATCCCAGCCTCAGAGATATGAGAGTCCATCACAAGGACAGCAGTCTCCCAGCTTACCTGTCTTTTCACCTTTGAGCAGTAGTGGGCCTGGCAGTTCTGGGCAAGGATATCAGCCTCCAAAAGATCAAAGTTACTCCCCCGGTGGGGATCAGGTCTACCCTTCTAGCCAGCCGAGTTATGCATCAAATAATGAACAGTTACCTTACAGCCAGTATACGGCACCAGCCTCAAACTCGCGAAACAACCAACCAGCTCAACCTCAGCAACAGTACGATAACCAGAAAGGCAGTCCGCAATCTCAGGTGCAATCGCAGTTTGCAGCTGGTGGGGCCAACTCTGACGACCAACAATTTCCCTCGAAGCCTCAAAAACCTGATTTTCCAGCTACATTTAGCTTTCCAGATGGCCTAAACTTTGGCCAGAACGCCCCGTTCGGCAACCTCGTATCTTTTAACAGCCCCAGACCCTTCAAGAGCAGAGCACCAACCGATTTTCCTTCTAAAGACAGCATTCTATCAGATTTCCCAGCTCCCGCCAACAACTATGCCAGCGAGAGCAGACCGACGCCCGCTAGCAGGCCTCAGCCTGCACCGGTCAGCCAGCAGAATTATCCTGTAAGCCAGCAGAATTATCCTGTAAGCCAGCAGAATTATCCCAGGTTCGTGTTGCTTTGGTTTTGATTTTTTTGTTCTACGTGTCCTAACAGTAACATCCTGTGTTTTCCCATTACCTCGCACTATTCAACAGTCAAATCAGCGTTTTAGTAGGTATCAGTTTTGTCTGGCCTATACAGAATATAAGTACTTTTGTGTGTGTGTGTGTGTGTGTGTGTGTGTGTGTGTGTGTGTGTGTGTGTGTGTGTGTGTGCGTGCGCGCGCGCGTGCGTGCGTGCGTGCGTGTGTTGTTGTTGTTGTTGTTGTTGTTGTTGTTGTTGTTGTTGTTGTTGTTGTTGTTGTTGTTGTTGTTGTTGTTGTTTTTATAAGTATTTTTTGATCAAAAAAGTAAAAATGCAAAAGTAGCTTACGCAGCATGAGAGCAATTTTACAATCAGATATTACCCACTGTTCATATTTATTGTCTTTGAAGGCGTGGAACGGCAAAACATTAACGTTTCAAACTTGATCTAGATCCATATTTTACCCAGGTAAAGCCAAAGAGTTTACTTAGGACAAATTTTATTGAAGTGTACACCATTCCCGCTTTGCCTACTTTTTTGGATATTTGAGGCACGTGAGGGAGTTACATGTTTACAAAGAATAACATTCGATGACGCACCAAGACGTGCAGTGCAGATCTTTCAGATACAATGATTCAAACTTTTGGCTGAAATGTAGTAAAATTTTCTTTGTCAGCCGAGGAGCTATAGCTTTAAATTTAAATTTATATCTATGACATGCTTGACATGCCCACACTATTATATCTTACAGCGCCTACGGCTCCCATACCAACAGGGTACCACAGCAACCTACCTTCTATCAGCCGCCAGGGAACTCTGACCCAAGGTATGCTGGGTACTCTGACCCGAGGTATGCTGGGATAGGCAGTAACTCGGACGGTTACTATGGATACAACAGAGCCCCTGTTGGAGGTGGCCAGTGTTTCCAGTATACATACGCGGCTGAGGCTTATCGATTGTCGGACATCGCCAAGAATTACCCACAGTGAGTGTCAAATTTTAATAATGGCTTTATCAGAGAGGGGAGCCATCAGTCGTTCTGATTTCAGCCCTGTACAATCTCATACTAGACTGGCAAAAGTGACATTTTTTGTTAAATGACCTCTTTATTTATGCCCAGATCCTCCGGATGTATATAGTTTCAATTCTTGCTGTGTGGTCGTCTTCTTCGTAGTCGAAATCATCATCATCATCATCGTCATCATTATCATCATCATCATTATCATTTGGAACACATTAAAAAAAATTAAAAGTTTTGTCCAAACCAATGAAGCATTAAGAAATACACTTTAATACTTAAATACAAAATGGACCTATATAGTGATATAAAATAATTACACATTTTCGAATCTAAAAAGTGATTCTTCTTCAGGTGAAATATGATATCAAATGAATGGGTAAGAAGAGACGTAGGGTGGTAAATTCTCAGTTCATCATCATCATCATCATCATCATCATCCTTATTAATGAAAACAGAATCAAAGCGTGAAGTATCAGCCTCTAGAGCAAGATGAGACAAGGCTTAAACCAAATTTTAAAACTGACAGCACTGATTGGTATATCACCAATATTAACAGCATTATCATCATCATTATTACATCTAGATTCAAGATTTGTATTCCAATCATAATGGTTAATTGGAAGTGGGCGTATGAATTTATTGACAGACTCCTATTCCATATTGTTGTTGTTGTTGTTGTTGTTGTTGTTGTTGTTGTTGTTGTTGTTGTTGTTGTTGTAGTAGATGATGATGATGATGTTGTTGTAGTTGTTGTTGTTGTTGTTGTTGTTGTTGTTGTTGTTGTTGTTGATGATGATGATGATGATGATGATGATATTGTCGTTGCAGATGTTGATGCTATTGTGACCTTCTGTACAACGCACAAGTGCATCACTCAGTATTCATTAGCATTCATATGACCATAAGTGGAAAACAAAAACAAAAAATCAGTTTTAGACTACACAGCAAATGCTTTTCTGTTATCATAACCCAGCAAGTCTTACAAAGTATATGAAAACCACTGTGCCTTAAAAATCAGATCAAACTGCGTATTACGTCGCCAGCCCGTCAGCTCCTCCATCTCACTATTTATTCAGTCTTCCCCATAAACGAAGATCCATACCAATAACTAATGCGTTAAATTGACAAAGACCTAATCTTCACCAAGTTTTCCTAATACCTTGGAGCATAAATTCTCCCAGATACGAGTGCACCCAGCCTCTCCGAACCGTTACGAATCAGCTTTTATGACGTCGGCTTCACTGAATCTGGCATGGAGTGTGACTGGTCCCCGTGGCCTAAAGAATGTTGTGATTGCTGCGTCTAATTTATTACAGCTGCACCGTGCAGTACAGTTGCATGCAATAAAGATGGTTATGAGAGGGGAGAGAGGCACAAATGATGTTCGCTTGGGAAAGAGATAAGCTATCAAGATACCTATGAAGACCTCCATCACGTTTGTGGGGAGAGGGGATTTCAAGAAATACTATGTGGGACGATAGTCTGTATACGTTTAAGATGGACACGCACGTGAACTGTAATCTTCCGTTTTGCAGTACTCTTTCTCTTTGAGAATTATCCCTGGCGTCCACCGATCCAATTTCGTCAAAAGCGAGCATCGTTCTTTTACCGCCCACGTGTGTTTTATGACTCAATAAAGAGGGCTAGAGTGTTCGAGATTTGGCCCTTGGGTTAATAGTTATTCCCCTTGCCCGAGCAGCAGAGGTTTGTGGTAAAATTGAGACGTCATTTAAGTTCCAGCCGCTACAGACATCTCTGGGTGACAATGTATTATTATGTATTATTCGGCTTTCGATTAAGGTTCTGGTCATCCAGATTTAGAAGTGAAGTTGGACCGTGTAAACCATGTAAGGTATTCTGCATTTTTATTACATCAGCATGATTTTGTTTGACACATTTGCTGCTTACAATATTCGTAACGACGTACTGTATTATCACCAGCGCAAAGAGCACTGGCCGAATAGCTTGGCCGTGCGGCTAAAATGTATTTGACGTAATATTTGACGTTCAGGGGGTGCAAGAATTCAGACTTTGCCTAATTTAACCTTGTGGGTTGTCTAGGGTAGGCAGAGGCGTTACATCATGCTGACACACATTTGAAGCCTGTTTTATCTGAAAAATAGGATATCATAATGGTTTAACATGGTTTGTAGGACGATTCAGCTTTCATTTAATGTAGGCTGGCGGTGCCATTTCTTATCTTTTCGCTTGTGTATTTCCTGGTCATTTTTGAGTCTAATCCGCTGTTGTCTGTCTTTCGCTTTGACGTTGGGATGAGTATGGTCAGTGGTGTCAATAAAATTGCTCTACAGTCATGATTTCCCCATTCGTGGAATGGGCACTAAGTGTTCATGTACATCAGTACACGTGGAAATCGGGAAGGAGCAGGGGCATATGTTTTCAGAAAGGGGCAAGCAAAGAGAGAAATTCAGGTGTGAGCAAGTTAACCCAAAAAGTCAGTTCAGATCAAGTTCAGTTCACTAAGGCAAAAATGCCCTATGATCAAGTTTAGCTCAATTCCAGGAACTTTTACTAGTTTTCAGATCAGATCAGTCTTCATGGTTTGTTTGTTTTTTTTAATCGGCATTTGGTTCTGATTTTCGAGCTAGATATGAATTGAACTGAAATTTGGGTAGAAAATTAAAGTTCAGAAAAAGCACCCAATATAGCTACAGTTCAGATCTGGATTATTTCGTCCAAAATAACTTTTCATCTCAGATCAAATTCTCGTGAACTGAGCTTAGGTTCACAAACTGCGTTCATATGATCTCAGTTCTGCCCAGCCCTCGAGAAATTAATGATTGGTCAGTGCAGCATGCACGAGGTAGTGATTCGTGCCGATGCCCTTCATTGCCATGTCGTGCGCAGGAGGACCTTGACAGGTTTATTATTTCCGCAGGTCACGATGCATGCGCCACGCGAACGTGACATCGCCTGCTTTGTTACAGTAGCATATTTTCAAGATAGTGAGTTGAGTTGATTTGCATCTTTAAGCTTTGTGTCGCCACTTGCTGAGTGTTCAATTTCATGTCAGCATCCAGTTCCATCTGAAGCCTAAGGTTTTATGACAAAATGCCTTAATTATCAGTTAGGGGTCGTGGCAAAAAAAGGACAGATCGAACACATAATTTTAACGAAAGGTGAAGTTTATGATGAATAATTGAAGGAGAGATGTCGTTCCACGGAATGGAAATGTGTTTGTCTAATAAATACTCCTACTGCTACCTAAAGTAGATAAGGTAAGCTAAAAAGTGAAGTGGCGGATAACGCGTTTTATCACAAAACCCTTTATTGTACTGCGAGCTATTTTTAAACTGCATGTAGCCTGATGAAGTCACAGAAAGAGCCTTAGACAGGTCTCTCACAGTTCTCCAGTCTTTCTATTCCGTAAATTATACAGGATGTTGGTACCTGAATGTATTTACTACAACTATTCTTTTACCCATGAAGTGTACATGCATCTCACAGATATCATCAGCTTTTATTTTCAGTTAGTTTCATGTCAGTACGCCTGTATTCTAATAATGTTCATAATAGCTACCAATTTCTCCATTATCTTAGATTCATGAACTGTGCTGTATGAAGTAACGATTTTAGAAAAGAAAAATGAGGCTCGACTGAAAATAAACACAGCACACAGCCAAACTTGACATAGTCTTCAGTGATCTGATAAAACCTAGTAAATGTGTCTGACACAAATTTCAGAAATCATGATAAACGTCATAACTTTTAGTACGCATTACATTATTTTTCTCTGTTTTCCTGGGTTTTCCCAGAGTTGAGCCAGGCAAGTAAAGTGGCTTTTAAATAGTTTTACTTCACCAGCAAGTGAGTTAAGACTAAGAGTGGCCCAAAATTGTTACCAGCTGGATTTTGGCCATAAATGGACATACCATATAGGAGTAATAGATGTGGTGATCCTGGACAACGGCTACACACTAGAAAATCCGCTTATTCGAAGATATGAAGGCGTATAAAACTAAGGAAGTTGTGTAGAAGTATTAATTTCAGCTGGTTTTAACTAACTTTGGGATTAAAATAATGATCGGATATTATGACTTGTACTGGAAGTGCTGAATTCGTCAAATTTCGTACAGATTTATTGTTAACGAAACAAACGATAAAAAAAAAAGGTCAAACTTGAGACATATTGGTACGATATAAACACTCTCCGGATGTCAGTATCTGGAAGAAAATGGATTTATGGTACAGATCTAAGTCTAGACTTGGGCGTCTGGTGCAGCAACTCTAAATATTCACGCTTATTTATTTATTTATTTATTTATTTATGTTTGTTTGTTTGTTTGTATGTTTTGTTTATTTACTTATTTGCTTGTTTCTTTGTTTGTTTGTTTGTTTTATTTTTGATTATACAACGTTAAGAATAATTCTTAATGTTGTTACGTATCACCTTGATGATAAACCTATGTTTTAGTCTATGTTTGCGAATATTTTGCTACCGCAATAGACAAGATAACATATTTCATTGGTGGCCTTAGGCACTGTTTTCATGGGGCTTTGAAAGTCCTTTGAACGATAGAATATTTTCAGTTCTGACGTTTAACAGTAGGTTTATGACCTCGTAAAAACTGTCTCGAAGTGTCATTTCAAATATGATGACTTGATCCGGCATGGTGCTGGGGAATTTTATTGCATTTTTCACCCATTTACGCTTCAAAATGTCTTTCTGCCACCTTTGCGTACTAAAATTCTGTATTTCGTGGTTACTTCTTCGTTACTTTATGCACTCTTGTCATCTTTATATATAAAGAGAAGTTGTAAAAACTTCCCTCCTTCCTTCCTTCCCTCCCTCCCCCCCTCCCTCCCTCCCTCATAGCCA
>JAWQUT010000020.1:3474867-3515794 GCA_033807755.1 Ellobium chinense | reverse complement strand
AGCTGGAAAATCCACATAATAGTATCTCATTCCTGACCGAACAGTTTTATCAAGGCCGTAGAATCCGTGTAAGCTTATTATATCGAATAGTATTCTTAACTTACAAAGAAAAATGTAAAAGACAGATGGTCTCTTTATAAAGATTTAAATTCTTCATTATTATTATTGTAATTATCATTGTTATCGTTGTTGTTGTTGTTGTTGTTGTTGTTGTTGTTGTTGTTGTTGTTGTTGTTGTTGTTGTTAATTTTACTGTACCATTATCATTACAGTATTATTATTATTATCATCATCATTCTTCTTCTTCTTCTCATTATTACAATTATTACTATTATCGTCATTGTTGTTATTTATATTATGAACTAGGTAAGGCTTTTTCCCTCATGATTCTCAAACTGTTGGAATATGATGTCAGGCTGGGGACTAATAGGGAAATACAACACATGAAAGTGGCAATACATATAAACTGGGTAACAATGTCCTTGGGTATTTTAATTGGAGGTTGTGGGTTCAAATCCCTCTCTCGAGGAAAAAAAAAGTAAAGATCAACATAAGGAGAGTGGAGTCATGACCCAAGTGTGACTCAGTTTTTTTAGAGTGTCAAAAAGCCGAAACACTTGTTAGACAGGGGGAAGGTACCTCTGAAGAACTTCTATTGCCTCGCTCTCTGAGTGAGAGAGTTCCCTACCTTGTATATCCTTAACAAGGTTTCAGAGCGTCAACGGGTTCCTTTTTCATGTCTGAGACATGAATAAAAGTTGCAGCGATTGCATTGCATGGATGGTTGCGATTTGGAGTTCAAAAACATGTATCAAGAAATTGAACGGTCTACCAGCAGTAATGGTCGCCCTTGAAATTTGCCGTCATATACAGGTGGTCGCCAGCCCAGGGTTGAATGTTAATGGTTTTGTTTCATTCGAACAACGGAACTGTAGTTTATCAATAATTTGTGCTTTGAGAGTTTCCAGTGAATGTCAGAGCGGCTACATAAACGATGAGTAGGGCAGAAACATTTAATTGATTGATTGATTGATTGATTGATTGATTGAGCTTTCTATCGATCCATTTATCCATCCATCCGTCCATCCATCCATCCGTCCTTCCATCCATCCATCCATCCATCCATCCATCCATCCATCCAAGGCAAACCATGGTAACAAAACCGATCGTGTTGCAAAACAAGTCCAAATCAATGATAATCTGAATAACAAACTAAGCATTTTTGGCGCCCTATATGGAAAACAAATGCTAACTAGTTTAATGGACTTGAATCAGATCTGCCAAGAGTGCAGTGTTCAGTTGCTACGTAAAATTTTTTAGTGAGGAAGATAAGAAAAAAAAAACCTTATCGGACGTTCCCTCATATGATTTCTTGTGTGATCTCACAAAGGCTAATAGTTATATAGTGACATTAATTTATTTACAGGGATCAATAGATGGATGGATGGATGAATGGATGGATGGATGGATGGATGGATGGATGGAAAGACGGACGGACGGATGGATGGATAAAAAGCTAGATCAATCAATCAATCAATCAATCAATCAATCAATCAATCAATTGACTGACTGACTGACGGACGGACGGACGGACAGACTATTGATTGATTGATTGATTGATTGATTGAGTGATTGATTGAGTGATTGATTGAGTGATTGATTGAGTGATTGATTGAGTGATTGATTGATTGATTGATTTTTTTCCCTTCCATACAGCCGCCGTGAGTGCAACTTCTGTGGTGTGAACCGTGGCCTGAGTGCCTGTGTGGAGGACTATAGATGGTTCACTGTATTCGCCTACTGCAGCAAACTGAAGGAAGGTTCCAGAATCACTCCACTTCGGCTCGTGCTGCCTGTAGGCTGCACTTGTCAACACTTCCCTTGCTGAGGGAGAAAGGGGTGTTTTGATATATAACAATAGGGCTTAGGGGTAACCAGTAGATAAACCCGGAAGTGAAGAACAGTATCAGCCAATGAATGCTAAAATTTCAAATATCAGAAGCCAGTCAGATTCCTCGAAAAGTTGTTTTTTGTTTTTTTTCTCTTATTTAAACAGAGATTGTCTTATGAAATTTCTCCTCAATAAACCCGGATGTGAGAAATGTATCAATGAATAAAATTTAATGTTCCAGATCACATCAGTCAATCGTATTTCTTGATAGGTAATATTTCTAACAACCTATAAAATGTAATGTTTCTGATCACATCAGTCACTCATACTTCTTGATATATAATAATTCTGGTTTGATTCCCTCACGAAAGTTGTACTACTGTCTCCTGGTACTTTTTTTTTTTCGCTTGCTATTAAATTTATATTGTTTATGATAAGGGTCAGCAACTTACAAGGCATCGCATCTATGATAAGCACTGCTGAAAGCACAATGGTTAACAAAATATCCCAAAGATAGAAATTGTTAAAATAATTGCAGCCTGCAGATGCTGGCCACAGGATTGAATTTTAAGATGGAGGTGAAAACATTATTTTAATAAACGTATACTGTTCAAGCTACATTGGACAACTAACTATAGAGAAAAGAAAAAGAGGGAGGGGGAGATAGACTGTAACAAATGTTTCAAATTTTGCAATCTTAAGGTTGTAATTTTATTCATTCCACTTCGGAAATACGTTTTTGTGATACGACAAGTTTGGTGCAGTAAGGATTTTATATATGGTTATTTCCCTTTTTTTAGATAACTCAATTGGCAGTTGCCAAGTTTTGTCGTGTCTTTTTCTAAATATTTACTAAATGCACTGTTAGAGTAAAATAGTAAATACAGAAAAACTATGACAATGATAAGCAAATAAGGATAAAGATTATTCTTGAATATTAAGAAAAAAAAAGCATGCACCTCTTCAGCCACAATATCATTAACTTCTCAGTGAATACTGTGCATGAAGATAAATCAGAAGAAATCGAGAACTCGCAGGCTCCATGTGTGCACTGTACAATTCAGCAGACTCTGATAAACACGACTAGACTATTCGTTTGAAATAAAATTTGAATTATATTCATAACGCGCATTCGTTTTTAAATGTTATATCTGTAACTAACCTGTAATCCCCTTTGTCGGTGCTGTTCCATTCTTCCTTTCGTTCCACGTGCGAGTCCATATTTTGCACTTTTTGATCGACTACTGCATATTGTGTAGCTCCCATTGAGCTAAAATTCTGTACGCATGAGTTCATGTCTGTACTTTTAAGTTCTTGTTGTTATTCATAACAGCTGTAATCTATAGAATGTCCCTTTCATTGTTCGTACTTGTTGGATGGAGTTTTGTCCCGGTCTTTGTTGTTCTTGTATGTATCTCTGCCAGTAGTGAGCAGTATCGTTTGTGGGTTTCGATACTTTTCATTATTACTAACTTCGATTCTGTTTCGAATTCACGCTCTGGAGTTACGATACAGTTTTGATTCTTTCAATATAAGCTGTGTTCATTTATCTGACCAAACAGAATTGTTCCCCACTTCTTTGATCTTTGTTTGTTTGTTTGTTTGTTGGTGGCCTAGTATCAAAAGGTGTTGATTCCATCCAATCCAAAGTAACCTCGGATAAGATGCTTCATCGAAGAGCTAGTAGTGACCTGTCTCAAAATGACATCAAAAGTATCGAAGTTAATATCGATCCTACTGCGATCCTCAGTACCAACCCAGTTCTACCTCAGTGCAAAGCTAAATTTTTAGATCTGCCACTAACGGAAGTAGAAATCGCCATTTTTTAATTAGATTTTAACATACGATTTAACCATCAATCTCAATCCAAAACATTATTCGACGGACTGTTGATTTTCTTCTCTTTGTCAAAGTCATAGTCATTAAGCCGGGGAGAATTTGGGGTCACTAACCACTCTCCACTCGTCACACTATCATAACAGAAAACTTTCAATGTCTCTGTGTAAAAACTTGATTCACAAGGTCTGGAAAAAATGACTGAATGAGACCTGTTGATTGATTGAAAATTTGCGGTGAATAAAGACCACTACTTGTCTGTCACGAAATACCTTTAAGAATATCCCTGCCTTTCCTTACGCTGGTTTTACTATTCTAATTGGTTTTGGGGTTTTTCCTGACTGAATCAGTGGAACGAAATCTCGGAATTGACTGGTAATATTCTGGAACTCGCCAACAGTTGTTTGTAATAAAACAAAGTCTATGGAACCAAGCAGAACAATAACAACAACAACAACAACAACAACAACAACAACAACAACAACAACAACAGCAAAAACAAAAAACCAACAACAACAACAAGTGCCCTCACCTTTAAAGCCTGATTCTATTTGTAGCTGAGGCGAGTTTTAAAGTCTGATGCATCTAAGGTTATCCAGCTCCCAATGTGTTATCCACACACAAAAAAAACAGCTTAACTGCAAATCCGTTTATGTCGTCTTTGTAATACATGTACAAATAATACCTTCTATGACACATATATTTTGCCACAAGATACACTGGTAGCGTAACGTCACAGAGAACCTGCTTTGAGATTGGGACTGTGGAGTAACGACATTCACAAAGATATCGTGAGATCATGTTTTTTCGGAGGTTATCTGTTGACACCAGAAGCTTCTTGTTCTTGGCCTGTATTTTGGATCAGTCCTTACTGTTCGATGTAATATTTCTGTGGTCACATTAAAGTGTATAGTGTACTGTATTATACTGGAATGAAAAGATGAGGGAATGATGTATTGGTTTAATCGCTCATGTTTTCCCCAAACCCCACAGAAGCTCGGAAGTTGGAGTAGTGGAAAGGAATGCGTGTGATGAACAGCCAGTTTCCAGAGGGTAATAGTATTATTTCAATAGTATACACTGCAACGCCATTTGCCTCTCACAGAGATATATAGGCAAGCATGCTGCAGGAACATAGATTCAAGATTCAAGACTCTAATTCTGCATTCAGCTTTAGGCTAAAAACCTAGAACCAATGCATAAACTACAGGGTTCGATGATTTTAGGCTAAAAGAAATAGCTCAAATCAACTTTCTTTCTATCCTTTTTTTTTAAAATTGACAGTATCGGTGTGCAAGCACTTTCGGTTTCGACTATTAAGCTACGTATTTTATGACCTCATGACTGCAGTGACGACTGATCCCACCTAACTAATGATACACGAGAGGGAAGAAAACAAATCGAATGGATCTGTAATCACCTAAGAGTACAACTTAATTGTTCACTGCCGCTAAATCAAGAAGCAAAATGGTGGCTAAACTGCTTCCGGTTCACAATGTGTATTGTACACAGGAGGGCTGTTACTATAGCTACAGCATAACAAGTGTCGGAGTGTCAATGGCTTTTGATGCCGGGTACTTAATCTGGTTGTGCAAACTAATCGCCATTCAATCAGGCGCACTTTCCTTTCGTTTATTATTTCATCGATTGCAGTGCTCTGAGGATAGAAATGCAAAGTAGAAGGTGACGCGCTGTGGACATAAATATGTTGGAAAATCATTTTAAGATCGAGTATTACTCCACCTGAACTCAGAGTGAAACGGATTAGATGGGCAAGGAAAGAAGGGTGTGTTGACATTGTCAGTGGGATGGTGGACTGATAGCCGGAAGTGCCATCTATGAGGGTAGTACAACCTCGCCGGGCATCCCTCTCAAAGATTTCCAGCGCGATGCCGTTTTATCAACACATTACTTTTGTCTTGATCTTCACAATGCTTGTATCCTCGGTTCGGGATCCCCCGGACATTTCCAACTGTTTCATCGAAAGTCAGTGATTTGGGGGAAAAGTGTTATTCAGTCAGTCATGATCTTCAGAGACTCGGTGGCCGAAATGGCTGTCTAGCGCAAGCTGAAGTTCATCTGCGAGTACGATATTTTGCTTGCAGAGACTTTTTTTTCTCCACCTTTTTTCTTTACTTTGCCATCATTTAAGATCATTAGTTTTCTTTATTGGTGCAGCTAAATTTTGTACAAAATTCTTCCTTAAATACAATGTAATTATACAGTAATGTTACTGATGAATAAGGCTAAATGCCTTGGTAAGTTACTCATGTTACGCCCCTGGTGCTGGTGATATCTAGAAGGAAGGACTCATTGAGAATTTGCGTATCGCACTGACCGGCATGACCCCTCAAAGATGATCGACATGCCCGGTCAAATGGCTGAACCTTTGGGAACGGACAACATCAAATATTATGAATTGTCCATGTTGCCATTAAATAAACAAACCTAAAGTATGGATTTTCGCATTCAATATTTTGACCTTTAACGTCAGACAAAGAAACAGAAGGTATAAAAGGTTGTTGTGGGGTTGGAGGAGTAAACATGAGTGCATGGGGACGCCTGTCATTCTATTCAGTAAAGTACCATATTGGCACCTTTATATTTTTCAAGGCCGTACTGTTCTTTCGCCTGGCTCTACCACTATGTCGCTTGTTCATGTCAATCGTACCATTTGCTAGCGCGTGGGTTCTAATGGCATCGAACCTGCTAAAATAAACTCAAATTATTGACACATTCATAAGTTTTAATCAATTTCTGCATTTGGGATTCCACTGCGAGCATTCGTACAAAACAGTTGTGTCGCTCGATAACAACTTTGTTTTCTTTCAATTGTAACTGTGAATGTTTTGAACGACTGTATCCATACGGGAAAGTGGGGAAAAACATAAACTAAACCGAGCGGCAGCAAAAAATCCCCGCCGGAAAGGAACTAGTAAATCTACAAAAACATTGATCTTAAACACTTTTGTTTTGAAACTATAATGTCCATAAGGAATATGTGAAACAAACATTCAATTCTGAATTTAAGAATATGATTTAGTGGAGTTTGTATATCACCACCATTTGAAAAAAAATTTCAGTGAGGAAGATGGTCATCTCTAAGCTCCTATAATGGAGTTGAGAGTTTTTAATAATAATAATAATAATAATGCGGTTTATAAGTCTCATATCCAGGCTAATGCCCGCTCATGCGACTTCACACTATTATTACCCCAGCAGGCCTGATCACTCTAGGACTTTCTCGACTCCCTGGGGAGCATACAGTGCCGCTGCCATTTATAGGCGCTGATCACTAGCATTCTGACAATATCTTCCGCTGCCTATAGCCAGGTACCCATTTTACAGACAGGTGGACTGAGGAAAATGTGAATGAAATGCTTTCCCAAGGCACCTACAACATGACCGTGGTCGGGAATCGAACTCAGGACCTTTAGATCTTGAGTCCAACGCCGTAACCATTAGGCCACGCTGCTGCCAGAAGGTATATCGGAACTCTACCACTTTTGCAAATACTTAAATGGTGTCTTAACAGATTAGAAAGAAAGGCCGGGGATGAGAATGAGAGAGAATGAGACATGCCAAAGTGAGACTAAGAGAACGGAAAGGGGGCGAAGGAGAGAGTGCAAGTAGTGTGAAAGTCGTACTGTAAACCTGCGAAACTTGTAGTTTGTGAAGCAATTACGACTGAATTGATAAGCGACTGCTTTTGGGCATATTGTGTGTGTGCGTGCGCGTGTTTGTATGTGTGTGTGTGTGTGTGTGTGTGTGTGTGTGTGTGTTGTGTGTGTGTGTGTGTGTGTGTGTGTGTGTGTGTGTGTGTGTGTGTGTGTGTGTTATGACTATGGGGGGTCAACACCCGTCCAGAAAATGAAGCAGATCTCGTTAAAAATCAATAGTTTATCTTCCCAGGCGCAGTGTCTCGAGGGACGTCTTCAATAAAACAACAAATCTGGCTCAGTTTTCATTTTCCAAAGCGAGAGTCGGACATTAAAGGCAGTGAGGATGTTTGCCACGCCTTTGTCATCAAACTGTGTCAAGAGATGTCGAAATGATCCTTTCCTGGACAGACTTTGATTGTAATCACGGACATTTTCTCCCTTGTATTTACCAAAGGCAAAAATTAGTAGAAATATCACGCACGGACCACAGTGTTTCTACCACATCTCAAACCGACGTCACACGCACAGCCATTTTTCTTTTATTTACACTGCCAACCAGGCTTGTTTTCAAGAACTTCAGAGAGTCATCCGTGCCTGGGCTGGTGATGGGCAAGATATATGAATCCGGATTTGAATCGATCGAATCATCTTACCCTGGATTCGAATCTGGATTCGACTAGTCTTGGTCAGGATTCGAGTCCCTTGGTTTATTTGAGATAAAAGCAAATATAAGGTTCGTTTACACATACAAAAAAAAGTCCTATATCATATTAAAATCTGGGTCTGTCCAAATGTACAGGAGAGCAACTTTAGCTTTATTTAAAATGAAAAAAAAACCGTTATAAAAGACTCATTGAAAGCAAACTCGGGATTCCAAGTAGGAATCAAATCTTGTAGGATTCGAATTTGCCTAACTCTAGCGAGAACTGCTCAAGTTCTGGAACCGAATCTGGTATTCATTACATCCTGTCGGTCATTGCAAGGATGGAAGTTCTGTAAGCTAGTGGAGGGCAATATCTAGCCTTTTTTTTTTTTCAGCAGTATTGATACCTTCGATATTAAGGAATGTCCATGTCGTATTTGACCAAATCAACTCTGAGAATGAATACATATATTTGGAGTTCGATATTATTTCAATACTTTCGATGTAGGCAACATCAGTTTGCCCGATCTGGATTACCAAAGATCTCGAGGATTTCAAAAGGACATAGGGCATGACGGCTAAGTAATGCGATACCTAATCATCCAGGTATCCGCCCACCACTACTGTCAACCATCAAGGGAATTCGAAACGTAGACTTTAGTCCTCAGGTTTCGTATGAGAATCGCGCAACTCAGTCTACAGAAAATTCCACATAAATTAATATCTACAAGGTAAATCTTCAGCTGTCATGGTGTCATGCTTGTAAAAAAGTGAGGGATTCTTATTCTAAATTTATTGCGCGAATACGCAGCAAAGAGTACGAGCCAAGGGAAGTACTTATGGTTTCTCTTTAGCAGAAAGGAAATAGTTTTTCGTCCCATGCCCGCACTTGTTTCAGAATGCCAACGTTTGGAGAATCAAAAGAAAACGGAAGGGAAGAGTGGAACCGTGCTAATAGCTCATAGTTATGTTGAAAGTAATCGCCGCAGAAGGCTTCTGTTTCTGGGGTTTTGTGAAGATCGGCCTATAGAGAAAGTCCACCTGTTTCTTAAAATCAGTTCTAGGCGTACGAAAAACTACACCCAGTGCATACACATATACTGATATAGGGAGTTGGCAATTTACCCGCTTTACATAGAGATGTACAAGGATTATACTATACTGGCAGAAAATCCTGAAAATACAAGTTAAGACCTTCGTACGCCTAACTTTCACAAAATAAAAAAAAAGTTTATCCTACAGTAAACGGAACCACTGAACATTTGGTGTCTTCAGTGAAAAAAAAAATATTAGTAACTTACGGATTTGGATATGTTTGGGAAAATCAGGGAGTTGAGGTTGAGAATTATTTTTTTTAGCAGTTCCAGCAACGTCTTAAGGATATATTCTTACAAAAATGACATAATGATGTAGAAAACTCAGTGACAGAAGATTATACTAGACTATACAAATATGTCAAACATGGTTTTGAGTGGGGNCCATGGGGGGGGGGGGGGGGGGGGGGGGAGGGGATACTTATCTGAAATTCAAGAAAAGTACTTACGAATGACTGTCACTTAATTTAGACTGGGCTCCCATAACTTAATGGTAGAAAGGTGTAGGGTGCAGACGCCAAAAATAGAATAAATGTCTGCCCGAGATTGAAGGGCCGGGGTTAGAGAGTTGGGAGGGACGTAGAAGTCACGAGCCTGTTCCCACAGTGACCTAAAAAGACTGTTAGGAAAAAAGAAACGTTAATGAAGTAAGTGTAGGCCAGTGTCGACCCAGTGTCATTTTTCTAGGTCTTTATAACTTCATTTCCGCACTGAATCCTTCGACCTGAATCACCTTCCAGATATTGACCCACTGCTGATGTCACACTGTTTCACTCACTGTTTCACTCACTTTAAGCCCTTTTAAATACTGTACTTTTTTTTTTCAGTTTTTGTTTCCTCTGACCATTCTTCAAAATGACGATTCCAGACACAAAGAGAGACCAGCCCCCGGCGTCCTATGAGTAGCAGGGATAATGGCACCGGGGAGATCTCTCTGCAAGAGAAGAAGGAGGCCAAAACATAAAGGCCGTAATGAAATTGTAGCCGACTTTTTTACCTGGAACTTTCCGCAGCCGAGCTGGAACACAGTAAATGTAGCGTGCCAAAGAATCGATGGGTCTATTTTGTCTTGCAGTCACACTTTGTCGTTGTTTTTTTGTTGTTGTTTCTCACAACTCACATAGCGCTTACTACAGCGCTTACTTTCAACATAACTGTGAGCTATTAGTACGGTTCCACTCTTCCCCTCCTTTTTCTTTTGACTCTCCAAAGCTGATTGACTGACTGTCTGACTAACTGACTAGTCGATGGCGGCTGACTGGCTGGTTGGTTGGTTGGTTGGTTGGTTGGTTGGTTGGTTGGTTGGTTGGTTGGTTGGTTGATCAACTGAATTATTGACTGAACGGCAAATTGGTTATAGTATCTAGAGGCTAGACTAAAAATGAAAATATCAAAGTCGTTCATCCACATTCTAGACAAACAATGGAAGACCTGAGACGGATGTGAAGAGAATACTATATTCCAGATCCGTTAAACAATATAAATAGAATCTATTTAACATCAGAAAGTACAGAAAACATATAACAGACTTCAAAATGCTGCATGCTTTCGCTGGTAGAAGAAGAAAAAAAAATTGGAAGCTTCAACTGTATAAGATCCATTCTCTTTTCTGAGGCTGGTACACTTTTGAGTTTTGATACACAGAGGAAGAAAACTGTATTTCCACTAAGATTCGGTTTATAGACAACCGTTTATCTGATGAACTCAGAACTTTTAAAACTAGAGAGTGCATAATTGGTAATTCCTCAATACTTTTCTCACGGCAGGTTCCATTGCACTGCATGAGTGGTTTCGCAATGCACCCATTTTATGACGAGTCGCGGCTGCTAGTTTAATTATTGATAACCAAACGACCTTGTTGGATAACTGGATATTACGATCATTCAGGGCACTAACGGATGAACTGACCTCTAATGCAGGCCAATATGTTGTTCTCTTTTGCCGCCCTAAGCGATAGGGAAGGATAGTGTAAAGTTAGTAATATTGAGCCTTTCACTCTGACTAGAGGCTGGTATACGTATTCCTTTAGGAAAAGTTTGGCAGTAACAGTCTCTTTAAAGCCGACATGATAGTACTGTCACGAGACAATGGAACAGATCTGAGTGTAGAAAAAAGTATATTTCTGCATTTTCGAATGATTTTCGAGTGATTCTTGTAATTTCTATACACAATTTTTGTTTTACAATCGTAAGGTCGTGCAACTAACACTTTTTTTCGTCTGCATAGCCTCTTAAGTTTGGTACCTCTATAGTTCAGATAGTTCAGTATAGCACCCTATGTTTGCTCTGTTGTCGTTACTGTTGTTGTTGGTGGTGGTGAGGTGGTGGTGGTTGCTGATGGTGCTGGTGGTGCTGCTGGTGGTGGTGGTGCTGCTGCTGCTGCTGTTGCTGCTGCTGCTGCTGCTGCTGCTGCTGCTGCTGCTGCTGCTGCTGCTGCTGCTGGTGCACCTGCTGTTGCTGTTCCTGCTGCCGTTGTGCTAAAGTTGTGCGCTTTTTCCTTAAAAGAAATACACTGGAGTAGACTGGTTCTGAATAACGATTATGAGAACAATGTCAGTATTGAATAAGCGTCAACGAAATCATATTTTCCTAATTTCATAGACAGAGGAAAATCTAAATCTGGGAACAACTCTTCAGAGAACTTCTCGCTCAAACATCCCTCTAAACTACCCACAGACCGGAGAACCGATTGGCAGTGCGCGTGCAGAGCAGATAGGGAGAGGCTTGGCCTTTCGTAAAGGCCCATTTTGCTGAATGAATGATCCAGAGAAAGGCCCGGAAGGAGCGTTATAGATCACCATCGCTGTTCGGAGGCGCATAAAATGTAGTAAACAGCATCGCGTTTCCATGTTTCTTGTGATGCTACAGTAATAAAGAAGAGGTGGGTAGTGTCAAATAGTGTCTAGGTTTTCTTTCTTATTTTCATTTACCTTTATTTTGTATATATTCATTTATGTTTTATTGTTTGCTTATGTATTCTTGGGCCTTTCTTACAAGGTTATATAAGGAACGGAATTAAAGAAACTGCACTTTACTTGCTCAGTAACAGTTAGCGATACCCCTTCCTTTAAAACACTGACTACGCTTATAAAGATTTGACATTCTTTCGATTTTCATGCCAAGCTTTGAAGAATTTATTTGTAATCTTGGAAGTGAGCTGAATCAGGGAAGATCTTTGGTTATGGATACATGTAAGTACAGTTAAACCTCACGAAGTCGAGCATCGTATTCTTGAAATATCCACCCACTCGCCGTAATACTCTAGTCACGAGTCTTTTGTTTTACCTGTAAAATCTTCCTCGCGAACTTCAGCACCTTACAAGTGTAAAATCACTGACAGGTCGTTTGAAATTTGCATTAATAAGGCCCTCTCTATGCCTTACAGCCAGGACTTCTTGCCAGGAAGATTTTTTTAATAACACTGATAATATTGATAAACCAATAATATACTGTTTTTAATACAGACTGAGGGGTGGTTAAAAAAAACAACACTTCAGATATAATATATGTATATATATGTGTGTGTGTCTTCATCCATCCATCCATCCATCCATCCATCCATTCATCCATCCATCCATCCATCCATCCATCCATCCATCCATCCATCCATCTTTTTTTTAAGAGTTAAAACTATATAGAGACAGTTCACCGCTCATTTCTGTTTATAGCATTCGAAATCTCCAAATATTGCCGACAATATGTTCTTATCTTAGCCTGCTTAACAAATAATGCAAGGTGATATCACTATAGAAAGTTGTCGGCCGGGGACATTTCGGGATTTTGCATGTTGTGAACGCAAATGGGTGATAAAGACAAAAAAAAATGTGCTTGAAATACTATTTGAGACCATAAATTACCAGGGCATAGCGCTTAGAGTTAATATATACATCTGATGATCGACCTACCAGTTGTATGGGCAGCTACATTTAATTAAATGTGGTCTTATATCTAAATTGCTGAATTTAGGGCTAGATGCAGAATACACGGAGATTTAAAGCAAAACAACCAAAAAAAATACATTATCTTTAATCATTTGTGTCCCACTTTATACAATTCACTCAGCCAACATTGCAGTGCAGATTTACCTACATACTTCCGGGAACGTTTTGGAAATCACGCTTTGGTCTTATTTTCCTTACCTTTATTCTTCGACTTTTATCCGTGATTTCTTGGAAATGTTTTTATATATTCTTTCAAAGAAGGCAATTATGCGAAATATCTGAAGGCCTAGAGTGGAAAATGGCTCGTGCATAGCAGTTGTTAGAAGTTTCATTGGAGTCTAGAGATACCTAGGCAAGAATTGAAGGATATAGATTATGTCCTGAACATTTGTTCAGATCCACTTTTATATATTGGTTGTCTTGCCACTATGTGATGGTATTCACTAATTGCATGAAAACAATGACTTTTTGGTCTTTATTTAAAACTCATATACAACGATGTCCTTTTCATGAAATAATGCTCAAAAGTTGAGCATCTTTTAAAAATCTTTAATTTCCATATTCTATGCTAATTTTTAAAGTACAACATGACACTTTTTTTTAATATAAATGTCTTCTGAATGAAATTTGTGCACACTGTGCAATAAGAATAAATGTACTAAATTTATTTTCATGCTATTTATTCAGATGCACAGTTGTTTATTTCATTGTTTGTGTAATTCACATTATATTTGTATTGTTATTATTGTTGTCATTGTTAGTGGTAACGATGGTGGTGGTACTGTTGCTTCTGTGCTACCGTTGTTGCTAATGCTATGCATTTGCTCCTGAAAAGAAACATTACACTCAACTAGACTGAATCTGAACAGTCTTTATGAGAACGATGCATTATTAGCAATTTCTCAATAATGACCAGCCAATTTGTAAAGCATAAATGTCGAGTCTGCGTGCCACTGTTAAAAGTATTGAACATTTCATCATTAATCATTCTGTCGAGCTTAAATGCGTTGCTATGGTGTTGATGTTTTTAAGGCACTTGATGAAAGATGCAGTGTGATCAAATATTAACCGTTGTGGATTGCTTCGAATGCCAGGGTAGTTTGTTCATAAATCGGCTAAACATTTCAAATCCGACAACCTATTTATGTGCCACTGTCTTCATTAATAATGGTCGGTGCTGTCTGTTGTGAAGGGATTTGATTGGGTTGTTTTGGTTTTTTTGAGATAATCATCTTTATTAACACTGCAATTTCTAGGTTTCGAGGAGAGGCTGGGGTGGAAAGGGAGGCGTGTCAAACTGGTTGAAATCACAGAACAGTTAATAAATCAAATTTTAAAAAAAACATATCAAAGTTCTGTCCCTGTTTTTTCCGTCCTGTCTCCATCAATCCATCCATCCATGCATCCATCCATCCATCCGCCCATCCGTCCGTCTATCCATTCATTGATTTCATCCAACTAGATAGCAGTCCTCCCGTCCTCTGTCTGTGTCTGTCTGTCTGTCTGTCTGTCTGTCTGTCTGTCTGTCCCCTTCATTCAGAGAGACTTAGTCTTACGTGAGCCGTCAGCATCAAGCCAAGAGACCATAAATTCCTAATAAATCTTGGCACGTATTTAGTAGGATGGACGATTCCACAGATTTGAGAATCGACTCGATTCCAAGTATTTTGAACCCCGTAATAGGAAGACTCGATTACGATTCCAAGTACTTAATGCCAGATAGCAGGTAGACCTACTATAATTATAAAGATGTGAGGTAATTGTGCAGTTTATCAGTCTTTGTTAAATAGGTAACGTTTTTGGGGCTAAAGAAACAAAAATAGAAATCTGACAGTTTGACGATGAATCTGCTGGGTCTGTGCAAAGAATGAAAATCTGATAATGAAGTCGCCCAAAACTGCAACCTGCATTAAAATTTCTAGATAACTTCGATGTTGAGAGAGGGACAAGATATCCACCATTATTTTTCGTGATTGCTCTTGTAGAAATGGGGTTAGTAAATATAAATGGGGTTGGTAATTTATTACGAGAATATTACTTAAAAGTGAAAATCTGTCAACTGTTTAAGATTAATGCGTAACAATTGGTAGGAATTAGTGAATTGAGGTCTATTTAAAGAAGCACTTAAAATTCATTCGATTCCATTGTTTGACATTGATGATACTCGAATTCTGGCAGGAATTCAGGAATGAAATACTGGAATCGGAATCGACCGATCACTAGTATTCAGTTACAATGATTCTATCAATGGCATTGATAAAAAATGCATTAGTATTCTCCGTTTTATCACCATTTCGGGGGAGTTTCCTAACGTGGCCACACTTCCGTGCCGGGTAAGAATGGGGTCGCTGCGGGTCATCTTGAAAGTGCGAGAAAATTTCATGTTGATAAAATTCCTTGTAATGCGCATGGTATAAACAGGAACGGGCGACTGAATAGTTTCATAATACCTTGGAACGGGAAAAGTCCTGTTGTCTGAATAAAAATCGTCGCAGCCAATTAAGTTCAATGATTTAAGGCGTGCTGACAGAGACAAAACAATTCCCGTTAACGATTCAGTATTTTCAAATACATTCGACTCCGTAGTAGCAATACTGATAATCATGAATGTCGCTTAATCGCAACATTTTCCACGTGACAACAAAGTTGTTCTTTTTCTAGCTATAAATAACTGGACAAGCGCAACTCTTTTTAATTGCAATTTTTCACATGCTTCCGATGAGTTCTGATTACGCAGAGTTGACTTAATACATACTAAAAGTACAAAACATTTCCAGAGTGTTTGCTCTGAATCAGTGGGTAAGATGGATCACAAGGAGATGATCCGATTGGTTGTTTTGTTTTTTTCCCATCTAATGAATGAGGCACGCGTATATCTTGTTTCAGCCAAAGACCCATTAAAGAAAAAAAAAACAAAGCACTAAAAAGCTTCATTTTGACTCGTTGCAAGACATAATAATATACTTCGGTATTTTGTAGACTTACTACATTGCAAATTGAGCGAAAGGATTCCAAACTGACTGAAATGAAATATCGACTGACAGGTATAAACCAGTTGAATAATAAATATGGAATGTAACAGATGCACTCTAGATAAAATTCCCGCGTAAAGGCCCCTCATTGTTTTAAATGGAGCGCAGGGACATGAAGGGACTTTTCATTCATTTGAATTCAGTTTCCATCGGGGACCTCGCTTTTTTTTTTTTTTTTCGAATTCTGGGAGTCAAAGATTTCATGATTCATACTGCACGGAAAATTTGCTGATTGGTAATTTACTATTCCTCCTAACGCCACGGTAAAGAACATTGGTATGAAAATATCTAGTATTTGAAATATGAAAGCAATATCCACCAGTATTTGTAGGCGGTGCTTGCCATTCAATCGGATGGAGCAGCTTTAATGACAAGTATCAATAAGATAAATTTTTGGGGGAAGTAAGCAAAAACACAATGTATCATGAATATGTAACGGGATCCAAATTGCTGTTCTATGGGAAGTTTTAGAGGTTCGGGCAGCTCTGTGATACGAAATAGCTAAGGCGATCTTTTAAAAGTGGAATTCAAATTTAAGCGCAAAAGGCACATGCGACTGAAAGAGAGAATTCCAAATAAATTTAAACTACTTCAAGATTTCTTAATGTACATGGTGAAATAAGATCATATTATGTTTTGCGGCCAGTCTAAATGAGATTTATGCAGAAGAAACTAGAAACAGAGATTTTAGGCCCCAAAAGTGAATTGGGACATCCGGTATGAAAATTTTGTTTGTTGCAGAAATCTAGAGTAAAATCATTTATATATATATAAGCTTTTGATTTTGTGGGCAAATGTTTAGAAATTGTGGATACATTTGAAATTTCTAAGAGATATAAGATTAATTACATAGGTAAAATTGTTCTCCAGTCGCGACTTCTAGTCTAGATTTTTTTTTTTTTTTTTTTTNTTTTTTTTTTTTTTTTTTTGTATTCCATTCCATTCTTTCCATTTCAGATAATTGTATCTCGGGCTCGAATAATGCTAGTCCAAATATTTTTATCACATGAAATTGCACACGTAAAACTGTTATGGAATACCAATAAGTTCATTTAGGTTACACATTTTGTCTGATGAAGAAAGCTTTATCTTTCGAAGATTTGCAATAAAGTTATACTACCTCTTTACTCTTCCATTATTTTTACCGGGGTTTAGTGCAGTTCGAAGGACTATCATGTATACATTGATACAAGAATTACTTCAAACATCCACAGGATTCTGCGTTATCTATGATTTACCTATTCATCATTTCGTTTTATGTCTTCTCATTTTCGGGACATTTGTTTTAACTACGCCAATTACTTGATTAAACCCAAAAAGCGACTTATGCCTCATTTTGACTGGCTGCGAGACATATGATTTTATCAATACAAATCAGCAGGTACAGTGCCGGTTTAGACTTGGTGAGGCCCCGAACAAAATCAAGCTTAGAGGCCTCTTGTTAACAAGTTACACCAGAAGGTCTCACATAGATGTGTGTCAAAACAAGACCTTGGGTCTTGAACAAATTAGAGCTGAAAACATTTTTTTTTCATTCTGTAATATCAACCAATGTACTTAAGGTAAAAACTACGTCATATTTTCAAATGGCTGCATTTACTGATTACATATTCTCATTGTTTAAAACCACGCCTCTAAACACCCCCCCTCCCCGCACCCTACCCCCACCCATGCACTCCTCCCTTCCCCACTGCCAAAACAAAATGTGAAAGATTGTAAGGTCTCCGCAGACCATGAGCGGCTAAACTGTAGCTTAACTAATTTATAGGTAAATTCGGCACTGCTCGGGGAAGATGTAGCAGCCGCTGCAGACATAATCTATGACCTGAGCTCCTTTCAAGATGGGAAGCAAATTGCCTCTTTTAGTTAGGATAAATCTTGTTGTTGCCAATGTAGCTTTCCTTACATGCACTCAACAGTCAGGAGTAGTCTCATTTCGTTAGTGCGATGGATAATTATAGTCAAGCCCAGTCCATTTTTCAGCAAATGGGAAAATCAATGTAATTGCGATGTTGAGAGATCAAACAGGGCATTCAGCGCGGGGCTGCCACTCTGAATTTTGCCATTTCAATGAAATATACGGGCAAATTTCACTGGATTTTACTAGACATTCTTTTACACTAGGTCAAGGCTGGATTTGATGTTTTACACGTTTTAAAATCTATATTACAATTATAGTTAGAGGGAAAGATAAATTACTGAAAGTATGCAATGAAAAAAACAACAATGAAAAGAAAAAACGTAGATCTATAGCTTCTTCACTCAATATTATGACACAAAAGTTACACGATTCGACTTCCACGTATGAAACTTACAATTTTAAATAAAAGTCTGAGGCTGAGAGAGTGCGTAAAAGGTCAACTGCTTGCGCTTACGGTAACGGTTAGACTAAGTTTAGGCTCTCATTTAGTAAGCTAACTATTACTTGTCCTTTTTAAATCTATATAAATCAGTGTTCAATGTTATCACTTGCCTGAAAAGTGGGCCAAAATAAATTTTAAAAATGTATTTTTTTGCTCCCAACTTTTCATTACATTTTTCCATTTTTCGCATTTTTCCTCGCGAGATTACACGATAAAATAAAATAAAATAAAGTAAAATAAAATAAATAAAATAAAAGCTTGCTTTTATGTAATAAAATGAAATGTAAAAAAAAACTAGACTTATTGAAAAATCATTAGTAGTGGCATCCCTGATTCAGTGAGTTGTCCAGCCTTGCCTGTGTAGAGCTCTTCCGGACTCTTGCCTGAGTGGATGTACAACAGACGTTCGACCACGATCAAATTAAGATATGGCTAAGTGCATGTTTTAGTGTTTCGGTGGGATGGTAACTAGCCTCAGCCCATGGAAAGGTCACTGTTATTATAATTTTTGTTACTGTTTTATTTTGTTACCAATATTCATTCGGAGCGGTAGCCATATTGGCACAATTCACCATTTTCGTTAACTTTTTACTGACTCTGCTATCAGTCCGAATGTTCTTGTGCACGTTTTACGAGTATTGGTGGGATGGTAATTCTCCTCAAATCATGAAAATATCAGTTCCTTTCACAACGATATGTTATTTACTAGCAGAAATATCCTAAACTGTAGATATTATAAATAGCACGAATGATCGTAATCGGTTACTTGTCCCTGACATAGTCGCCATTGTCTGTTCATGCGTTCTTGTGCACATGTTAGGGATACTGGTGGGATGATAACTGGCTTTAACTCATGATGAAGTCATTTTTAAAAGATACGTTATTTTACCAGCAGAATTATCCTAACCTGTAGATGCAGTAGCATGAATCTTCGTAATCGGTTACTCTTGACTAACTTTGTTTATTAGTACATGGGCTTTTATGCAAGTTTTAGAGGTGTTGTGGAATGATAACTTTCATCAGCTCACGAAACGCTCATTTTTTTTTTTTTGATAATATTATATACTAGAATATTTAATTTATTCGAAACTGCGGACTGCATTGTCATAGTCACTGTACTCTATAACTTCTCATTATTTTCACTGTCTATTCCTTGTGCTCTTCTTGATCACTTTTGGGACATGACCTCTGAAGAATGACAGTATGAGAGCAAACATGCATGAGAATCTTCCATGAAACGCCCGTTTTTCTCTTGAGCCAACCTGTCAACCCGCGTGCCTCTGAGGTGTTGCAAGTGTTTCCTCTATGGACATTATCCTGAAAGAAAGCACCTTTTCTGTTCAAGTAGACCGTGGGCAAGGAAGACGACAACGCCAGAGGAGGTCGCGAAGGATAATGCCAAAGCGAGGGACGGGGCTGGTTAAGTGGTCTTGGAAGCTGCCTGCCAGAGCTGTTGTCCTTAAGGGTAGGGGTAAGATAATGGAAAAAGAAGGACATTTAGGCTTTCTGTTCTCAAGACCTAATCTACCATCAGCTTCCTTCTGCCTGTGTCCTGAGCAAGCGGCTTATGCCAACGGAATGTCCGATCGTATTAACAATGACAGAGGGCTTTGGACAAGACGCTTGGCACAACGGAGAAATCAATGATCTTGCGACATAGAAAGGCAGCCCCATTGTCTCTGTATACTCAGTTCAGTCGTGTTTCTCTGTTCGCCTTCGTCCATCTTTGTTCTGTGGCTACGAGCGAGTTAGATGAGAACAGGACGTCAACGGAAATATCAATTTTATCAAACATGAAAAGGAGGACTCAGCTAGGGTAACCAATATTGCAGTACCACGACCAAATACCGCATGATCGTTATTTGGTTATATTATCATACGGTGTTTTGTCGCTGGACAAATGTACAGGGCTACAGGTAGGATATTGAGATATGAATACAGAAAGAAACGCACAAGCAAAGGAAACTGGCAGAATTTTTTAACACTGAAACAAGGTTGGGAAAAAATACATTCAAAATAAGGATAGTAGCTTGCACCAAACATTATTGAAAGGCCTGCCATGATTTGAACCAGGTTCTTTCTCCTAATTAAATATCATACACCAACAGGTTTTAAACCTGTTATTTTACTGATTTTCAAAAGCTCCTTGCTCAGTTATTTTACTGTCTTAATAACTCTCCAAACTGTATGTGTAAGATACGCTCTTCATTCACATGATCTCTGACATAACTTTCCAACTTCTCCTATTGGATTTTTTTCTCTTTTTTGGTTCTAAATTATCACAGAGTAGCAATGGCTTACTTGCCAAAAACAGACAATAACTACTGTATTCCTTATTCAGCATTTTACGTTTTGTCTTACTTCTAGACTTAATAAGTGCCCCAAGATTTTATTTATTTTTCTTTATCACTGCCCAAACCAAAGAATTACAACATAATGATGCAGATTACCAACGATGGTGGTGTCTGGATGACTGCCAATACTAATTATGATGGGAAATGCGGTTCAGAAGACTTATATCATTTCGCCTGAGAGCCTCATTCATTATTAGAATGAGAAAGACTCATCGATTGGTCCCCTAATCACTTTTTTGTCTGTAACTATCCCATTGGCTTTGTCATTCCACCAAATCTTGCTGCAGCTTAGTAGCCATGCACTGATTTGCTAAAAGAAATTAATGACTAACGAGATACGAGGGTGGATTAAAAAGTTCGTGGTCTTGCTCAGAACACGTTTACATTTTGACAGTGTCAATACAACTTCATAGTCTAAGGTGTCCTTCATATTACTACACCAAATTATATCTTATGATACAGTTCGTTCTATGCAAAAGACAAGATTCTAACTAAGGCAGGGATGGGCATTTCCAATATATCGTATCGTCATCAGTGACCTCAATAAAACGGGGATGACCTTGCATATATTTAGCGAGTTATGATGCTTACACTTGGGTGTGAATCGCTTGCTTATTGAGCTATACAGAAATGGCTTTCGAAATTGAGAATGCCGCAATAAAAGTCAATACCGACCCACGGTTGGGAATCTCCAAAAATGCAACAACTGAAATCCAAATGAACGGCATTCATCCCAAGCCCTTGGAGGATAAAAAAAAGTTACTGTCCTGCTTATAACAGAGATAATATGGATCAGTTAAAGTGCAGTCTGTTTTTGACAGATACCTTAGGTATGAAAATGTCCTCAGCGCATTGGATGCCAAGAATGATCTGTTTCAAGACAAAGAAGAACTCTCATCCCTCAAGCGGCTGGGGCCAAAGCTCTCCGCTGCGCAATCCAGCTCTTCTTCATGCCATTCAAAATTCAAAACGCCATCTATTGGTTTAGTAGAAAAAGTAGGGCATGGTCTTTCGCCAATTTTTTTTTCCAAATTCGTTTCATGAAAAACTATCAGTTTGTGAAAAGTCTAGTTCCTGTTCGTCTTAACTCAGGGGTATACGTTCACTCAGTAAGGCATCGTGTCCTTAACAAATCAGTATAATAAACTGGATTGTAATTTTGGGGGATTTCTTCAATTTTACAGCGGTGGTGATATTGAACGCATTTAGCACTTTATGCACTCGAGTTTTACGTATGCTTGCAACTGGACACAGCACACATCATCACTGAAATGTTTACACTAATTCTAGTGCTGTCCAACTTGGAAAATTATTGTTATCGGAGTTGTACTTTTTTAACTATAATGCATACTTCTTTTTTTTAATATAATCATTACTTAAAACAATTGAGAACTAATCTTATCATAAAGTTTGAGAGCATTCCGATATGTTGAAGCTAAGATGTAGGCGAAAATTGTGCCCATACTTTTCCGATATGCCAATCGCATCGCATTCAGAAGCCAAAAAAACACCGGTGTGGACGATTGTCTGTAGAAGGCATTGAAGATATTGAATTTTTATGAACGTGCAAAATCCAGCCCAAATTAAATTTTTGTCAGTTGCAATGGGAAACCAGTATCATCATAAAATTTGGTGCAGTGTCATGAGGGACTCTGCCATATTAACATTTTCAGAAAAGTCCACTCGTTTTCTGGGCAGGGCTCCGAACTCCTTGATCCACTCCCGTGAGGAGATGACGAGCAGGGCCTAGGCAAAGTTCACAGGGCAGGCTAGGGAAAGGTGCTAGCATAGAAATTTTCTGCTGTTAAAGTTGTTATTGTTGTTGTTGTTGTTGTTGTTGTTGTTGTTAAAGTTGTTGTTGTTGTTGTTGTTGTTGTTGTTGTTGTTGTTGTTGTTGTTGTTGATGATGATGATGATGATGATGATGATGATGATATGCTGGTGGTGGTGATGGTGGTGGCGGTGGTGCTTGTGGCGGTGGTAACAGTGGTGATGGTGTTAACGGTAATGATGATGATAGTGGTGGTGGTAGTGAAAGTGCCACTCCTGTTGCAGCTTCATGATCGCTTGCAAATAATATATGATCAAGCTTTTTGTTTCATTTCGATATATTGAAGTAAGGGTAGAAATGCATTACTGTACTTTCTTCTGCATCCTCATTCAAGCAGGCCACTCCCAAAGTCTGTCTTTGTCCCTCCCTCACCAGTTCATTTCGAACACAGGTTGAAGAGCAAGCTCATCAGTTAGTCCCACTACCGTGAGACCACAGAAATCGATGCCCTTTGACAAAGATCCAATCAGTCACAGGGGAGGCTAGATCGATGGGTATTACCATTCAGTGTCAAACGATAAACAATGCAAAATAGATGTGGGCTCCTACAACTAGCCATTGCCAAACTGCAAGTTGCGACTTCCACGCAATATCAGACAATGGCAAATCACGCTGAAACAGGGAGAAGAAAGAAAAAAAAACACAAATGCACATACAACAAACAACAGCAAAAGCAAATCACGCTGAAACAGGGAGAAGGAAGAAAAAAAACCAGAGATACACAGACAATAAACAGCAGCAAACACCAAGAAAACAGCCCTAGCAACAAATGCTGACAACCGCAACGTTTGTCAGAGGCTGGGGTGAGAAAAGACAGTTAAGGGTTTGAAGTTGGGGGATAGACAGGTGTACTTTCGATTTTGTGTCAACCAGGCAAATTGTCTCAGTATTCTCCGCCTCACCCGAGTTGTCTTGATTGCTCCATTACAGGTAGACATTGACGCTGTGCTTGTGCTGCTGTCTCTGTGTATGGCCAAGTTCCCAAGGTTAAAATCCCTGCAAATCAAGCACTGAGATGACCTGCACACCTTCAGCCAATTCTGTGTGAATGTTCATGACTGTTAGAACATGAGGATAATTATTCAGTGAAATGAAATTAATAGTAAAACTATGAATAAGATAAAACTATGAATAAGATATATATGGTTATGAATATTATGAAATTATGGATATGAAGCAGTATTTCACATGCTGACGCAATGGGCAAGCTGAGCACGTTTAAAATTGTGTTCAGTAAGGATAAAGAGAAATACCAGCCGGGTGATCTTGTAGAGGGTCATGTCGCTATAGAAATCAAGGACGGGATCAAAGTCAAAGGTAAGTTTTTGCTGAGGGTGGATAGGAGTGAGTGAGTGAGTGAGTGAGTGAGTGAGTGAGTGAGTGAGTGAGTGAGTGAGTGAGTGGCTGGCTGGCTGGCTGGCTGGCTGGCTGACTGACTGACTGATTGACTGACCGACTGACTGGGTTTTGAGGCATGCTAGTGGGTGGATAGGTAGGTAGGTAGACAGGCAGGCAGGCAGGCAGGCAGGCAGGCAGACAGGTAGGCAGGCAGGCAGGTAGGCAGGCAGATAGATGCATGGATAGGAAGACTTGTTTATAAGTATGCACATGTTACTGGATAATATTATATAATCAAATATATGAAGTTAACTGTCATGTAATATTTATCATTCATTCCTTGTCAGGAATCTATCTGGAATGTGTTGGAGAAGCGTCCGTGAGTTGGAGCGAGAGTCAACCAACGCACTCGGACAAAAACCGCCGCAACCACATTCGATACTACAAAGCCAACGAGACCTACTTCCGCTACGAACGAGAACTCATGAAGAGAAGTATGCAATGTATACTGTGTAAATGTTTGGATTGTATTTGGGGCAATGGAACATTTCTGGAAAATGTATAATATTGAAACAACGGACCACATGACCAGGTTCCTCGGAGTTAAAAGAAAAAAACTGTTAACGTGAATTGCAGCGTAATTCAGTCATAAGAGGGGGGGGGCGCTGAGAGAAAGAGAGATGACCACGTTTTACATCTTTCACATAACTGTGATTCATGATTGTTCATGTTCTAACGTCAATAGTGAGCTTTTTCAAATTTGGATCTCTAAAGTACCGTTGTGACAGAGAGGTATGCGCATACCGTATTTCTTGATATTACAATCCTACTGCACGTTACAAACTAAATGAATATAAAATTCATATCTAAGTCTAGTCCGTAGCGTGCGCTATGATTACGCTGCCAAGAAATGCAGTATGTGCATGCCTATGCCATAAAGACACGTAGAGGTCCGAACTTGAAAACAAAAGTTCTTTCATATGCGGTCATCGCCAATGTATAGTTTTGTTTCCATGCCGTTACATCATGTGAGAAGATGAAATTGCAACATTTATGTTGTCTCAGAAACATCTTATTGTCCTGTCAAGAATATTGCTATGATTTACTAGTCTTTCGTGCTAGTTGTGTGTTTTAAATAGATGTATGTCCGTGCTAGTTGTGTGTTTTATATAGATGTATGTTTCTACGCAGGAACGGAAGAAGGAACTGATTTAGGGTTCCCTCGTTGTGAACTCTGTTACTTGCACATAATAGTGAAGGGGGTGGGTAAGACGATAGTATATTCTGTAAAAGTGGTCGTTGTACTGATGGGGGTTTTGTTTCCTTTTTTTTTTGTTTAATAATCTCCCTATACGACCCTCATTATAATAATTCGTCTCATAAATTTTGAGACCATTTGCAGCGAAACTCTTAAAATCCACACCACATTCATATTTTTCTGTTGAAAGCTCAACTGTTCATGTTGTAAGCTTGTAAGATTCTGGAGCTGTTCCTGAATTTCCTCCATCACTCCCACTATCCCACTCCAGTTCCCACTCCATCACTATTCCGCAGTTCACGCTATGTGTCTCGGATTTTTTAAGCTGAACAACACCATTCAGAACCATGACAAGTTGAAGCCATCTGGCTGTCTATTAAAATTTGTCAACATAGCTTCTTTTTTCTCCTGACCGGCCTGCCCAAGGTGCCGTGGCCTTATTACACCTCTGTAGACCCTTGCCAACAAAACATAAACATGCTCACTAAAATATAGTATTTCCCATTGGAGTCTCCTATTTTTCTGGTCAAGAATAAATAATGCAAGGTAAAGAGGATGGAGCAGTTAGGTTTGATAGATCCTCAAAACTAAACTAAATTCACAACAAGGGTGATCGAATTTTCACATGGGGAAGAGGCTTTTCTGTATTTTATCCATCTAGTGAGGAGCTTATGAAAGCGTGGATGTATGTCTAAATTTTAATGCATGATAATGGAACTTTCTCAGTTATTATGCAAGCACAGTCATCAGGGCATCGCAAGCCACAATTCTAGCACTCATTACTTCCGCTCTTGACTTTCTTCATTGTTACAGTAATTTGGTTGACTGATATGGTCTGTTCCACTGATTTTTTTTTGTTGTTGTTTTGGCTGATGCCTGTTTCACTTTCGGAAGTGACATTCGATGACTTAGTCACACTGCTAAGTGACTTAAACGGAACTTGAGCTTCTTTGGAGTTGACTCATAACTGACGGACGGTTTATGGACGTTATGAAGTACTCTTTTGTAGGTAGGGATGTCTCGGGCTATGTTCTAAACTCTTGACAGGACATTATTGGGGCCGCGGATCAGTTGCTGAGTATGCCTGATTTACAGGCGCTACGTTTGTTTGGTCCGCGGGGGTGCACGAAAAAAAAATGGGGAGGGGGGTGGGTGTCGGCCTTCCGACATTCTAAGCAACGGAGATATCAGTCTCTAAACAAATCAAGCGGACTGCGCTAATGCGGAAGAGTAAGAAAAGTGTGCTCTGACTTGCAAGTAGTCTTTACTTTGTTTATATCTTTGCATAATTTATTAACATGCATACCACCATTGATTCTTGTTACATCCTCATCCGATATTAGCCGTTGATAAAGAGTTCCACTAACAAATTTGTAACCGTAGATGATGGTCGCCATTTTATCGAGCTGTCACTTCCGGTTTACGCAAAAGATGCCACATTTTTAATAGACGCCTAGGGAGAGTGCATACTTACCCGCCGCGACCCAACATGCAGCAACAATAAACATACCCCGGATTGTAGTTTCAAAGAAGACTTACAGGACTGTAACCCTTTTTGACCGGCGACTCGACCTCTGATGTGATTGATGTGTTTGCCTTTGAAAGTGACCATATAGTCTCTGTGGCGATGTTTCTTGGTCACATACTATTGATTTTTTGACGGCTAAGGGCATAGATGTCAAGCTGGGATGGCAGCTTACTGGTGTAGAGATAAGGGAGGAGGGATAAAAGGCCTTTTCATGATTAGCCCTTTCAAACTCACTGAATCCAGGAATTAATAATGAAGGCTAGAAGAAAGCGAGAAGTCAAGAAGACTNGGGGGGGGGGGGGGGGGGAAGAGGGATGAGGCGGGAAAGAGGAAAATGGTCGTCATAGTTTGCCTCAAAGTCTATGAAGGCTCTATGCCTCGATCATAGCTGTGGCTACAATGAGTTTCATATAATATCATTATGATATGGACCACCATGATCAGTGGTCATCTTCATTGTCTTAGTGGACTTCATAATGCGCAGTAAACTTACATGGGCAGCAGTGATACGTCTCAGTACCAAAGCAAGTGTCGGACCATTTCAGAATCGCATTGTTTGATGATGCATTCCAGGCAAGAGGAATAAGTATGAATATCTCAAATGATGGCGACTTCGGCGTCCAAGAATCCTTGCAGTTCAGTGAAGTATGATGATAGGATAACTCTAGGCTGGTGCTTTTCAACTACAATTGGGAAAATGTGAATGAGGGAGGCTCTTTCGTCGCCTCCTCCGCCCCTCTCCTTTGCCCAAAGGGCGCTTTCCATTGCAATTATCTCCAGTCCAAGATTGCAAGAATCGATTCTCATGAAATCTTTTATATTCATCTGCTTGAATTTCAGATTGTACTCGATGTGATCGGGCAATAGTAATAGCCATAGTAAAGGCAAAATAATCGATCATAAAAGTGAAGCTGAAAAGTACTACCGACCAGTGCCATTATTATGCAAAACTACCCTCGGGTTCCTTCGAGATGTTTTATTCTATTGATGTTATTGTTATGATGAAACTGTTTTGTCACATTGCAACTACCCAGCTAACCCAGCCTATGACATTTCTTCGGTTTCGTCTACTCGAGATCACCTGATGGCTCTTTGGGATTTTAAAAATGTGCTTTTGTTGTCGTACTGTCGTGTTCCGCGACAATAAAAAAAAATATTAACTGAGGCCGCAATTGCCGCAGCTGAAAATGGGCTGCTTTTTTTTTTTTGTTGCAGTTGCTGCTGCTGTCGTTCTTTGTGTTATTGTTGTTGTATTTTTATTGCCGTTGTTATTGTTGTTGTTGTTGTTATTATTGTTGTTGTTGTTGTCGTCGTCGTCGTCTGAGTCTGAGTCTAGTTTGTGTGGCTGTCGTATGACTCGTAATAGTATTTCTCTCCCTGAATAACTACACCTGTCAACTTTTTTGGCAGTTTACTGGTGTAGAGATATGATAGGGGGGATTAAAAGCATTTTTCACTTTTGATCCTTTGAAACTCGTCCAGTCCAGCAGTAAATAATGAAGGCTAGAGGAAAGCGGGAAGTCGGGAAAAGGTAGAGGGAGGGCGGGCGCGGGGGATGGGAAAGTGAGACACGAAAGCAGAAAATGGCTGTCTAAGCTTTTTGTTTTTAAAGTTTGATGCATGAATCGTAGCAGCGGCTACAATCAAAACATTACTATGATAATGAGCCATCATGTTTTCAGCTCAGGACATCTGATACAAAAACAACAAAAAAATTCACCATTCTGTTTGGTGCTTTAAAGAAAATAAGTCCTTTTATGTGGTGTCATAAGGCCAGTACACGTCACAAATTTTCAACAAAATATTTCTTCAGATTGAGCAATGTTATCTTTCTTCCACTGGCTCGGAATTTTGTACACGGGTCTAGCTAAATCTATCCATTAACAGACTACTGTTGTTGTTGATCTTGTTCTTGTTGTTGCGGCTGCTGCGGCTGCTTTTTGCTGCTGCTGCTGCTGCTGCTGCTGCTGCTGCTGCTGCTGCTGCGCTGCTGCTGTTGTTGTTGTTGTTGTTGTTGTTGTTGTTGTTGTTGTTGTTGTTGTTGTTTCTTATTTCTCATCTCGAAGTAAGTTATCATGAAGTTTGGACAGCAACGTTGTCCATTACATCTTTACTTGTCTCTTTCCTACCCAGCCTCTGAACGCCGTAACAGCATCAGTGTGGGTGAGGGGAGCTATATGTACCCTTTCTCCTTCCGTCTTCCTCATCACATACCTTCTTCTTTCGAAGGTTCCCTGGGATACATCAGATACTGGGTTTGTTAACTTTGTCGTCATTGTCCTCCTCGTCGTCGTCATCATTATCATCATCATTACCATGACCATCAACATTAATAATTATCATCATCATTGCCATCATGATCAGCCACAGCATCATCATCACTGCAATCATCTTCAGTAAAGTAGTAATAGCGGTCGATTGTGTATCTATTTCATTATTTCTCTATCATTTTGAACTATGTGTATTTCATGTACGATCAAAAAATGTCATGACAGATGTCATGCCGGTGGACCAAAAACAAGTTAGTTTAGTTCGAAATCCGATAACGCCCAGAATTTTAAAGGATCTGATGTGGAACTTCGTTCTCACAAAAGTTTCATTGATCTAGATGCGATATTTTTGTCACAGCCAAATAAAATCTGTCAAAGAATGAGTTGGTGGGACCAAAGTGTTTGATGTACAGTTCGTGGAGTATGCTGTTATTAGACATGTGGGTTGTTGGTTGTTTTTTTTAAATTTTTCATCTCTTTCACAAGCACAGCACTTGTGTGTTTGAAATTTGCAGCATGAGTTGATAGTACCTAGCTGTTAAAGTGTGCCAAACATCAGCAACAATGTTTAATTGATAAAGAAAATAAACTTTGAAATTAAGTAAAAATCTTTTTTTAATCCACCCGATATGTAATATGTGTGAAGTTTAAGTCACAGCAGTCAACGAGGATGTAAAAATGAAATATGTGGGAAAACCCAACATGGCATCACCTAAGTTCAGCCTTAAGTCATAACTGAACACATCGAGGATGTTGGCCTATGGCCCAATAAATCCTTTGAACTTGAACTTAAGCGTAAACTGATCAACATATGTGAAGCACGAGTATAGTTTGCAGAGCGCTTAGAAGTGTGATCACAGCATAAGACTATAAGGTCAGGACTAATGTCATGTGGATTCAAATCAACCTTACCCTTCTTCCCTTCCTATTCTCAATTTCCACTCCCCTTGCCCATTTCAGGACTAGAATTTACATATATGTCATTTTATACTATCCCAACCTGGACAGGTATCGGGGACAGTGGAGAAAGCATGGGGAAGTGACCACGTCAGTAAGGTGGACCTCAAAGTGACCAAACCTCTGGATCTTAACTTGGAAAAAGATGCTCCGGTAACTACCAGACATTTAATGTTTCCGATTAATTTTGTCAAATAGCGTCATCGTTGTCATCGTTATCATCGTCAGGGACGTATTTCTTTTTGATAGTGTCCGGATAGGACGGATGTAATGTTGGCGAGGTGATAATTGGAGGGACGAAACTGATGCTGAAGATGATGGCTTTAAGTGACGACAGTGGCAGTAAAAACTGAAGGCAAGGATGGTTGGCAGTAAATCTGAAGGCAGGGATGGTTGGCAGTAAAGACTAGGGGCAGGAGTGGTTGGCAGTAAAGACTGAAGACAAGGGTGGTTGGCAGTAAATCTGAAGGCAGGGATGGTTGGCAGTAAAGAATGAAGGCAGGGGTAGTTGGCAGTAAGGACTGAAGGCTGGAGTGGTAGGCAGTAAAGACTGAAGACATAGGTGGTTGGCAGTAAAGACTGAAGACAGGGGTGGTTGAAGTAAAGTCTGAAAACAGGGGTGTTGACGATTGCATGTCACTGAAAGTTCTTCTTTTGCAGATCATCCTGCAGTTATGACCTATCTGTTCTCTCCTCAGGTGGCGCAAGCAGACAGCTCCGAGACCGTGTTATGTTGCATGTGCTGCCGAAGCGGGCCAATCACATGCAAGTTTTCACTGGACCGTACCGGATATGTTCCGGGAGAGTCCATTCATATCAAAGGAGAAATCATCAACACCAGTACACGTAAAATAGCATCGACCTCTGCCAGACTAATGATGGTGTGTGCTCTTTACTATCCTGTATACACAATCCACTTGCCCTAGTTTTTCTGTTTTGGTTCAGTGGATTAAAAGAGTACCATTGTTTTCCTTCAGACGCATGACTAAAACCCAAAAACCCAAGGTCTTAAAAAGGGAATCCCAAAAAAAACCCACTGCTTTCAGTGGAGGGAAGGATTTCACCGATACGTGCCTTCTTTATCGACTATTTGAATCTAGGTCGTCATTTCTGTTTACAAATTTTAAAAAGGAAGCGAAGAGATGCAACCTGAGAGGCAGGAAGTGATTACTGTTCATTGTCTGTCCAAGGCTCAGGAATAAACAGTGAATCTTTGTATATCCTATTGCTAGGTCTGATGTTGAAAATAGTCAGATTAAGAACGTATGGATGACGCTTTATTGTCATCATCACCAACATCATCATCATCAACATTTTCGTCATCGTCGTCATTATTTGAAGTCTATATGAATGAAACTATCTGCCAGGCAAGAGTAAACTCTAAAGCACGGTAATATATTAACTATCAAAGATAGGTAAATATTTCCTAAGAAGAATAGATGGACTATAACCATATTTACGAACTTGTACAGTTCTTCTTCATGGCTAAATGACATTATTGTGCCAATAAAAGGATACCTCACATACATACTCACACACGTAAACAAACGCACACACACTCCTCAGTTCACGTCAACATGTTTACATCAATCAATGTCTTCATTATTGTTTGTCATTATATATTTTAATCATTCTATAATATACATGAACCATAAGACCCACAGTATTTTATATATGGCATTAGAGCGTGGAGTGTCCGTTCTTGTTATTTGATATGCCATAGATCTGTATGGGAGATTATTCCTTAAATGTACTTAGCAGTTGGATTTTTTCTTCATTCCGTGCTCAGTTAAGCCCGTTTACTTAACAGGCCTACATGTACGCACTTAAGAAAAAAAAATATTCATCATGGTAATGTACTTCTAGTCTTGGAACTTAAAGGGTTAAAATCACCCATCAATGTGAAATGTATGTAATCTCCCTGATTTAGTTTTCCAACCACTATCCGTTTCATCCCGTGCACAATTTACCCAACCAAGACACTTAAACTTCCCGTTATTTCCCCTTAGCACAACGAGTTCCACGCTGAGATGAAATCCAAGTCCCATACTGCCTGTGTAGCGGAAGTGAGGCGTGGCTCCATCAAACCCGGAGGCAGGGACAAGTGGGAAGGGGACGCCCTGCTCGTGCCCCCAATACCCACCTCTTATCTACGGGGCTGTTCCATCATATCAGTCTGTTACTGGGTGGAGGTCAGTACATTTACTAATATATACAATCTTATATAGTGACAACTTATTTAATCCTGATCTCATCGCTGACGTTCTGTATTCAAGGATGTTATTTGGGGATTATTTTTTTTTTAGATCTTCGAATAGGGCAACCGCTACAGCGACTATAAATTAAACAACCAACTAACCTACCAACCAAGATTGACAAGGAAGAAACTCGGCAACAGTGGCAAAAGTAGACATTATCTTCTCGTTTCATCCTCTCGCCACCTACGAGTACCTGCAGCAATCTCATAAATCAACATCAAGTGCAAAAGCACCTTGGAGCTTGCTCGTGGCACTCAAGGCGTATGAAAACTTCATAATTACTTGTTCATCATTAATTTTGTTCCTGGAACTTGCACCATTTAACTCGGGTCATTCCCATACGTGCTCTGACTTTGCCTCCTGTTCTCTGCTGGCCTACTGTTCCAGTCAGTCTTTGGTTGTTTGTTCATCTGGACTACCCAACGAGCTGATTGGTTCTTACTTCCCCTTCTTCACTCCCACAGTAGTCACCCTTTCCAGTGCTACCCCTGCTTTTCGATCTTCTATACCTCTCAGTTTCATATCAGTTACTCAGGTCCATAAATTTTATTGACCTGGCACAAAAAGTCTTCTGTTTCTGGCAGCTCATAAAGTCGCACCAGCTAATATCAACNCCCCCCCGGAGCCCTTATTACTGGAAGCAGGGCATGCCAAAAGAGGGAAAAGGGGAGATGAAATATACCCCCTAAGTGAAAGTACAATTACAGGTCTGTAACCATCTGGACTACCCAACGAGCTGATTGGTTCTTACTTCCCCTCTTTCACTCCCATAGTAGTCACCCTTTCCAGTGCTACCCCTGCTTTTCGATCTTCTATACCTCTCAATTTCATATCAGTTACTCAGGTCCATAAATTTTATTGACCTGGCACAAAAAGTCTTCTGTTTCTGGCAGCTCATAAAGTCGCACCAGCTAATATCAACCATGTCAGATTATTCCGCCCAGTGGCATTGGCTATTTACGTCTTTCAGCGTTAAGTTTGCTGTTATCGGTTTTAGTGTCGCATTTTTTTTGTTGTTGTTGTTGCTGCGTTGCTGATGGAAAACAGAACATTGAGCAAGTCGACGCTACGAGTAACTGAGATGCTCAAAACAACAGATATGGGTATGATCGAGAACAAGGGCTCTGTCATGAACCATTTGAGGTTGGGCATATAAACAGCCCTGTCTGGCACGTCTTGTTTAGGCATTGTTGTTTTGTTGGGAACGAAGCTGGATGTCGGGAATGTCACAAGCATTTATTTCTAATATTACGGGGTGATATTACTTTAAACGTGGAATTCTGCTTTGCTTCATTGTTCAATTAATCTGTGACGAGATGTGTATTGGGTTTGGAAGAAACAGATGGCGCCTTGTCTGATTCTCTTTGTCCGGAAACTGCATGTAACGTTTTTAATGTTTTGTTGTTGTTTTTTTCTGGGCTCGACTGTGAGAGAATCTATCAACGATAACCCGCAGTGTTTCTGTACCCACTGGCTAAGAGATTCAAACTCTTATTTGGGCTCACTAAGCCAATGAACTATTAACTCTCGGATCACATGCAGAAATTTCCGCAAGGATACCTTTACTTCATGTAGTTCGTAGCATACATCCGCTGATATGAATGTTGCTCAGAGTATTGGTTTTGGCAGTATTGAACTAATAATATAAGATCAGCTTAAAAGGGCTGGGAAAAGGGTTAAGTTTTCATTTATTAATTTATATATTATAATGTATGGGGGATGACCAAAACCTTAAACGTCAAAATCATCTATCAAAGTCAGCAAAAAAGAAATCAACTCTAATTTGCATATACTCATGTAATATGTGAACATTTTTCATTATCTTCATAATGCATGATCCAGAGGACAGATTTTCTGTAATTGTCTGTTTCAAGTAAGAACATGCTATTCCAGTGTCTTGCAACGCAATTCCATAGATTTAAGATTTTGTATAGGATGTTGGATGAGATCTTTTAATGACTAAGACCAAACTGCTTATTCCCTGGCATCTTGTATTAAACTTGTTCATTAAACATATTTAAACATTTTGCTGAGAACTCAGAGAAATTGTTTTACTCACAAGACAGTCAACTTATATTAGGTTTATGAGATCGAGCCTGTCTGCATTGAGTTCTGGAGGCAAAATATGCTAACGCAGTTCATTTTAACCTTAGAAGTTTTTAGAGAAAAAAAATATCAACGATGTCATTGGGCGTAGTCATGTCAGATTATCCTGTTTTCATGATGTTGCTCAGATCACACACATCAAACATGCCCCTGTTTTCCAGCTGGTGGTCCATCCTTCCGGTCCAGCCTTTGACCTCAAAGTGCCTCTGAAGGTCATCATCGGCACAATTCCACTGCGCAAGCCCGGCGAAGAGCTTCCGGGTCCTTCCGGTCTGTGTTCCATTCGCCAAGCCGTCCACGGCGCCAGCTCACCTCGAGGTTCCTTGCCGACTTCAGATTTTGTCCGGCATTATCTACCCAATGTCCGTGAGTATTGATTTAATTTACTATATTATTACTGGACTACTTTACAACACACAACTGCAGAATCATGCATTCTGTGGTTACATGGTTACCTGGCAGTGCAGCGTTGTATACGATCCTGACAGTAACTCAATAGAGAGGCGACATCAACGTGTGAGACGTGTACAAGCATCAGAACGCAATTTTAGAAAATGCATATTATAAAAGCCATTATCATGTTGATTGTGACAGACAATCCAATCCACCTTATTTTAAATAGAAGAGGCCTACATATATAACAGATCTGGATGCAGTTTATTCCACCAAAATGGAGGAAGGAATGTTTTCGAATTCAAAGTCGGGTAATGTACGATGGAGCCTAGATATCAAGTACTCATTTATTAAGTATACTTTGCTATCATTTCATCATCCAGAATATTAAATACTGCTTAATAATCATGTGCCAAAGGCATACTCTAATTCAAGGTTCCACTGTACCATATGCAGTCTAACTCTTTGATTACTCTAAGATCTGCAAAGTAGAGGAGACATAAGTTCAGTCACTTTTCCACTGATGTACAAGCGAAGTGCTGAAATTATTTATGAAATCAAAATGGTTGCCGTATTTCCTCTGTTATCTTCCATGAACAAACTGTTACTGATCTCATTGATGATGATGATGATGATGATGACGACGAAGACGGTGACGACGAAGACGACAACGATGATGATTATGATAGTGGTGACGACGGCAATGATGACGATGATGATGATGATGATGAAGATGAAGATGATGATGATGATGATGATGATAATTTATTTAACGTATAACTAAAAACAGCTGGAGGGCCAAATATTTAATTACCGTGAAATGTTTATGTGATACGATTTTATGTTATACGATGTTATATATACAAGCTTGTATTTGCATCATAAAACCGTCATTGATATTTGAGGAGCCGAACTTTCTATCTTTATCAAATGATGATGATGATGATGCTGATAAAGATGATGTTGATGATAATGATGATCATAATGACAATGATAATCCTTTTTATTTTCTCCATGCATAGCTGAGAACCCGGACGATCCCGGCAAGTCCAACTCAGAAATAGCGACAGCTGCAGCATCTGCAGAGACCACAACGATTCCATCCACCACAGTGGGCAGGCACGGCCGAAGCAAGAGAAGAGTCTCTTGTCATCAATAAGCCCTACTCCATAAAGTCAACACCACCAGTTTCATTACCACCACCATTATCTTCTTCATCATCAACATCAGATTCAGCATCATCATCACCATAGTCGTTTTTGTAATTATTGTTGTTGTTATTGTCGTCGTCGCCGTCATCATCATAATCATCATCATTATTATCATCGCCGTCAGTGACAGCTCGTGACCCTCATAACTGCCCATGCAACCCCTTCCCTTGTTTTTTTGCGTACGAGTGGATGCACATAGCTACATTATGAACATAGTGCAACAGTTAAATGGCAATTTGAATGCATACAACAAAATACAATATAGGCGTCTGGATTTGGGCTTGGTCGTTGTATCTTTTTAACCAGATCCTTTATTTTCCTAGCTAAATTCTACCCGACACAGCACGCGCTGCACTTAATGACGAGCTGTCCCTGATCGATGTCGTTATCAGTTTTCATCATCCTACATGTGTTCGTAGAAACCCCCATCACGTGCATCGTCACCAGTTAACTACACTGATAAAACAGAGAGAACCGGGACGAATGGTGCAAGACGAAAATAAACTTAGTTGTTGTTATCTTAATCATTCATCATCATTATCATCATCATCATCATCATCATTTAAGAATTTTAAAAATTTAGAACTCTAAAGCAGACGTAAAAAGGTAGGTATTCACAGATAAATAAGTTAGTATAATAGCGCAAATTTTCGNTTAATAGCGCAAAGTTTCGATTTAAAAAGATCTTCGTGAGGCATAAAAATTAGACACACAATGAACTGGTCATCATCATCATCATCATTTAGGAATTTTTAAGTTAAGATTCTTAGATCAGACATAAAAAAAAAAAAATTCAAATATACATAAAAGAGATTTAACATTGTAAATTTTTCGCCCAGAAAAGGTCTTCAATAGTTATATAATTCTAAGTATAATATGTCAAAATCATCATCAGCATCTTCATTAACGTTCAAGTCATTAATAAACAGAGAAGTCATAACACAGACAATTCACTTACCACCATCATCTTTGTTATCATTACTGATGTCATTAATATTATCGCTATGACCATTAACATGCCATATCTTTGTCTAATTCATCTACCTGTGCGTGCATTGTAGCAGCATCATCATTCTTATTAGTATTACCAACCTCGATAAGGTTGTTGTCGTTGCTGTTGTCGACGTGACATCTGCTGCCATAATCTTCAGGTATTTGTTGTGATTTCTTCAGTTTAAGATATAACTTTAAAATAATATAATAAAATAACATTATAGAGAATAGTATATAGTTGATTTTACCGATGAAGATGTCAGTGGTGTCATTGTTTGTATTGTTGTTGTTGTTGTTGTTGTTGCTGTTGTTGTTTTTGTTGTTGTCACTGTTGTTGTTGCTGCTGCTGTTATTGTTGTAGTTGTTGTTGTTGTTGTCGTCGTCGTCGTCGTCGTCGTCGTCGTTGTTGTTGTTGTTGTTGTTGTTGTTGTTTCCACTGTGGTGACCATTCGTGATGTTGTTCATGCCTCTTTGCATATGAACATAATGACCTAAGGAAAGGAGGTTTTTCAGAGACAAAGAGGGTTATACAATGAAACTCAAATAACACAAAATACCATTCGAATCACGTTTTTAAGGGTATGTTATCAGAAGTTTTGTAATGGCCAGAGTGCTTTTCATAAAGAACAAAGCAATTAGGACTGTTGAATGAGAGTGTGCTCAACGGGAAATTGTGTTAACAGAGTTCCACTGTACATAGGCCTACTTATCTTAAAAGTAAATTAATGGTCGGAAGGGAAAGTGCTTATCCTCTCGCTGTTGCTAGCAGATAGAATGTATTTTAGCTTTACTGTAGGCCTTTGAGTAATAACGTGACGCAGATAGCCATCTCTAGCGGCTGACTGCTGGAAGAGGGGGGTGAGCGGGATGCCAGTCTGCTACCTGTATAGATTTGTGTTTATAATGCCTCCTTGGGCAGTGAAGTCAGATTAAGAGAAGACATGGGACATAATACTGAAAAGATCATGGATAGACTGTTTCTTCATCTTCCTCATTCATTAAAAAGAATCCCCCCAAAAATGTCAGCAGAGAGGATCGGACACCGAACATTTGGTTCTCCTCAAGCATAGTGTTCTGACCACTAAGCTTTCGAACCGTTGAAGTTTACGACGCTAGTAAACTATAATTGGACTCTGTGATGAGCAGTTAGTGACATTCAACTGCTATTTTCACTCGTCTCTAAAGTAAGTGTGCTGGAGAAAGCAGATTTGCTACCAGGATCCAAGAGGAAAGGAGAAAATACATATCCCATACGTTTACTTTTAGAACTAACATGCGGAAATATATAGAACTTATGACATGTACCTGCCATGATATACTAAAAAACCTGGGTAAATTCATCAAAATTGTATTTAATAGTAGTAAACCATAAAACTGAATGCTCTCTGTGATACCAGCCGATAGCATCTACACTTAACAGCAACTGTGTATATTATTTGCCTGTCCATTCCATTTTTTTTTAAAATACGTATTATTGTTACTAATGTTAATGCTCATGTGTTTCTTTGTAAAGCCTGAGTAATAAAGAATCTTGAATCTTGACATCGAGAGACAACTCTGCTTCCGTAAGTGAGAGTAGGACAGCTGCAGTTTTTGCCCCTTGCTAAAATGGCAGGCGACATAATATAATTTTGCCAACCAAAAAGCTTTATCTGGCTTTTCAGTCCACTCAAGCTCGATGTGACGTTGATGAATGGAAGGAAGAGAGGGGGAGGGGCTGGAAGTGCTAATGGATGAATAAGGTTTGGAATTTTCAAATGCTTTGTTTACTGTCTGAAACTACCGATACAATTCATAAGGATGACTCGAAATAATAGTGATTTTAATTCAAAATAAGGCGAATGAGTAGCATGAATCTAAATGTGATCATGTCCCTTTCTTCCCTTGTTCTCGTTTCACTGATCCAGCGTCGTCTGTGTTTTGGCCCTTCAAGGCAATGCCATATAGCAGAATGATGTTTATTTACAGATTATAAATATGATTGGTTTACTTGTGCCAAAGGAAGTATGCCATAGGCTATGCTTTGGGGTGAGACGGAGAGAGAGGGGGACAGGAGAGGAGAGGTAGAAAAGAGCAAGAAGTGTTGTCCTGATATCATACAACCTCTGGTCGTATTGTTGGGAAAAAATCTCAATCGAAATTGTCAGAGATTTTTTTTTTTTAACAGGGGAGGGCAGAGGGAGGGGTTGATGATATTTTTCTAAACGTTTTACAGTTTGTAATCTCATCACCAGCACGATGTCCAGAGATAAGAAGACGTAAAAACATCAGACATAGTGCTGGGGGAGTAGTATTTTAACTTAGTCCTTGAAAGTCCTGTTTTCACTGTTAAAGGTGTCGCTGCCGTTCCTGTTGCTGCTGCCGCCGCCAGTGATGATGATGTTGATGATGATGATGATGATGACGATGCTGATACGCAGGAAAGAAGAATGCAACGACAAGAAGGGTAACACAGAGAAAGGCCTGAGGGCTGTCGGTAGACAACTCTTTACCGATTGTCAGATTTCGACTGTCGCAGTTTTTGCCCTTCGCTCATGCGAATAACACTGGAGACTACAAAAGGATTGCTGATTTTTCAGTGGCTGTTTAGACTCTGTCACTTCATCCCTGATGCTCTTCACGTAATGAAATTTATTCCTGAGTTGTTTGTACATATCCGAATAAGGCAATCGCTCGGGGTGGGTATATATAGTATATATACCTACAAATAACTAATTTGAGAGCTTGCGCTCCATCGTTGGGATCTCTTACAAGCGTTGAACATGCAGAGTTGGTGTAACTCGTACAATGGCAAGAGATCCCATCGTTGATGCGCAAGTTCTCAATTAATTTTCAATCTTAAATCAAACTGGACGATGAAGATGAAAATAATGACAATGGTGATACAGATAGTGGTTTATTAACTTTACACTTATTCAGATTTTGCCGGTTAATGGCTGTTCATTAGAGTGATAAATTCTGTAAAGTGATAAATTCTGAATTCATATACACTGGTAGATTTTTCGTTGTTGTTGTTGTTGTTGTTGTTGTTGTTGTTGTTGTTGTTGTTGTTGTTGTTGTTAGATTTTTCGTTGTTGTTGTTGTTGTTGTCGTCGTCGTTGTTGTTGTTGTTCTTCTTCTTCTTCTTCTTCTTTTTCTTCTTCTTCTTCTTCTTGCTATTTGTAGGGGAGACAGAATCCTTGAAAACAAGTGTGCAAGTGGTAATGCAGTTATGGTGGTGACATAACGATGACAAATTCAATGACAACATGGAGAGGTAGTCTGAATATCATATTATCTAAATCTAGACTAGATCGGGTGTGCACGTCTCCGGTTTGCTGGCGGCAATAAAAATGGATTAGTATAGAGACGTCTACAGCTTTAACCTACCCAGCGAGGTGGAGCTGCTGTGTACTGTAATAAAATACACCATTCTTGTGTTTTATAACGTTTTAGGCCTGCCAATAGACAACATAACGATTGCAATGTAGGAAGGTTATCAGATTCGAGATCACGGCAAACTCGCCAAAGGTAGGCCCGTGTTACCTGTGTGTGTCTTTTTCGTCCAACAAATTCACTAGGAAGTTTAAGTACAAACGCGAAGAATTTCTGTGAGATGAAGGTGAGAACACAGGCAGAGATATCACAACATAAACGACTCACGTGTACCGGGCTATTGAGTTATTCATAAGGATTCTAAACAAGTAAGATATCCAAAACAGTGATACAAAATATTTTGTTTGCTTAGGTCCTTAACAGTATGTGATGCTATTGGTTTCTAACAATTATTTAAGCATAGCATCAAATATTTTTCTAGCTGTCTATGTATGTATGTCTTTTTTTCCTGCCCAAAATGTAGCCATTTCAGTAGATAGTGGCACTCATCGCAGACTGAGCGTGGACACAAACTGCAAGTAGACGTAGGGAGTGACGGGACACAAACAGACGCTCACACAAAGGGTCATAATAGAAGAGTGGGGGAGGGAGGGG
>JAWQUT010000020.1:3416627-3427395 GCA_033807755.1 Ellobium chinense | reverse complement strand
TTCTTCATCACCAAGTAAAAGTTACATCTTGCGCCTCCGAAACTGAACTTCTCCATGGAAAATATTCACACACAGAGTAACATTCATTAAACATCAAAATCCTCGTTTTCCTTTGTGAAATCAGCAGTCGGAAACACGTGCTATTTTCGGCGGGAAAAGTAAACGGAACGGAACGGAGATCGGAACTAAGTTCCTCAGACGTGGAACGGGTGAACGGAACGGAATTTGAAAGTCTCGGCTGAACGGGGAACGGAACGCAGTTCCCTATTTTGGCACTGAACGGAGAACGGAACGCAGTTCCCGATTTTCCGTGAACGTGCCCAACCCTGGTTAAATCAATTGTTTATAAGCTGTCTTAGGCGAAAGTAATAGAACAGGTTTCACATCTTCATATTTATTTCACACTTAACATGGCTTTTCAAAGCAATAGTTGATTATAGGATAGTGCCAAAATATTCTTTGATTTTGTCATAATGAAAACAGTAGAGTGAGTGAGTGAGTTTGTGTTTTATGGCGTGTCAGCACGATTACGGCTATATTACGCCCTCATGGTTACTGTTAACGTTTTTTAGTAGAATTTTCCTATCAATTTTGCTCAGACAGCGGCCGCTAGGCCTACTCTTTTACGATTTTAAAACTGCCAAGGGATTTTTTACGTGCGCAGCGTGCACACGGGATGTTTTTTATTAATCACACAGCTGGACACAGCTGGTTTGCTGCATTTGCACAGTGCAAAGGTATTTAACTTTTTGAACAAGCGTTTTGAAGCTGTAGATTTTGCATGCCTGTGAATGTTTACTCTTATTCTGTAAACATAACCTGCAAATTTGTATTTTAAGAGGAAGGCAAGTGATTCTTGCAGACTTAAGAGTATTTAACAAATTATGTTATGCTGAAATCTTATATTTACTCTTTTCAAAAATTTGTCTGGACTTATATAGGCAGATGGATTACTTTTTAAATTGATTGTGTAGAGACAAATCAAGGATCCCTGCTTAAAAATAGGCTCAACAGTATGTATGAAAATACATGTAATGACATGGAAAGCTACCAGTAGGCTTTCTAGCAATGCAACGTGTTTGATGTGTCAGATGTCAGAAATGGCACAAATCTTGAAATATGAAAACAACTTGGCATTACAACACCAGTGGTCTGCATCCAAGTGAGAACATGGGTAGTCTGACAGGGTCCTATGTTCCTGCAAGTTACAGAAAAAATGTTGGACAAGAACTGTTTGAGATTCTCTCCATAGAGTGCTTCATGCGAGAAGAAGCAAAAGCTCATGGTGCGTACAGATTAGAATCATGGCTTTAAAATAAGTATGTAAATGTCTGCATTAAGCTTGCTTGTGCCCTCATTGTCTTTCATTAATACTTCTTCTGTCTCTCAGGTTTCTGCCGAGGACCCAGACAGGGGTGAGGATGGAAGGGTCATTTATCGTATAGAGACACAAACCTCTTCTTCAGGAGGTGAAGTGCTTCAAATTGATCCGGACACCGGCAACATTACAGTGAAAGGGACAGTGGTCCATGGACAGGATGGATACATACAGGTCAGAACCATGTTTAAATCTGTGTCTTGCCTAAAAAAATTTGGCCAGTGAATCCCAGAGCTCATATCTAAGATGAAACAGTGAGTCCTAGGACAAACTGATTGGTCTCTAGTTCTCACTGTAATTTTAGCTGTTGGCTGTGTGTAGGCAGCATGGCTTTGGGGCTTGTGAGTTGCTCTCACAACCTGAAAACTGTCAGTTCTGAGGTTTGTGGATTTTAGTTCTTGTATTGTATTGTTTATGTTTTAGTGTCCATGGGAAAGACACTTGACTTCTGATGTCACTCCACTGAGGTGTAAATGAGTACCTGGTTTTTGGGAGTACCAGGATTCTGCATCTTAGCAATGAGCAATAATCTGATATGCAATTCAAGTTTAATATTATGTGTTATATGTATATGATATCTGTTGTGCTGTTTTTATATTTATTATAAATGAGGTATATAGCAGTGTATGGCATTATGAAATAAATAATAGTCCTATTTTAATTTCTTTTTTTTGTGTTTTTCAGTATTATGTGTAATGGTGGTCATCATGAAGCAAATAAAATTAGGTCAAGATCATTTCCTTGGTGCAACAGTTTTGTATTTGCCATTATTTGCTTTGTTAGCTACATGTTTTGCGATAAGGCAATAGATGATCATGACATGACCCTGTGTCCAGAGGCTAGAGATCTCCTATAATCAGTTTGGTGTAATTTGCCTAGCTATTTTGAAGTGTGCACTACTTCTGGTAAACTTTCTCTTCATTAGAGCAAAATCGGTGAATGTATATGCCTTTCTGTTGTTAAACTTGCAACTACATTTTCAACAGGTGACTGTAGTGGGCCGCAACCCAGGTGATTTTCCCAGACTAGAAGGCTGGTGTACATTCCGAGTCAACATTCAAGACATCAATGATCACGCACCCTATTTCTTACAAACTCTCTATATGGCAACTGTCAGTATCTCCACTAAGCCAATCAGTGTAAGTAGATTTTACAGAGTCTTGTAAAAAAAAAAATAATGAGACATAAGTCATAGGTCATTGACACTACAATCAACTAGAGCTACCTACTTTGCTAAAAATCTGCCTTAGGTTTTAAAGAGCACCAATAATCTGTTATGAATTTGGCCCTGGATTTATGCAGCTAGAGATAAATCATGAGTTTTTTTTCCTTAATAAAATATTTGTTAAAGATGTCTGTTTTCATGAAAGTTATGTGTTGCTGGAAACTGTAAAGATCTAGGCCAGGACACTTTCTTGATTCACAGTAAACTTCTTGCCATGTAAAAATATTTTCAAGTGCAATGTTTCCTATATGATTTACTTTCTGTAGTTCAACTTTTGTCTATATCACAAGTAAATATATATGAATTTACTAACATTTTGAAATTCATAGAACATAACACCTTATGTTTGCAAAACATAATTATGCCGGCCCATTTATTCTTCTCTCTCTTTTGTTAATTAAGTAAAGTAACTTCTTTTCTCAGTGGTTCAGAATTGTTCAGCAGTCTCTTTGCTTCTTCATCTCTGTGTCCATAAGATGAGCCTTGATCCCATGTAGCTTTGATCTAAGTTTGACTAAAGTCACTTTGGTGGCATGGTGACAATATAACCATATTGTGAAATTAGCCCTCCATAATTTTCTTCTTTATGACTTTTTTTTGGTGACAATATGTAACTTTTCTTTTCAGGCCATTCGCCAGATGGAAGCCAGGGATTTAGATGTGGGACAGAATGCTGCTATCACCTATTCATTTCAGGGAAATGATACTGCAACGCAGATTTTTTCCATTGGCCCGACAAATGGAGTGATTTCACTAGTCAGGGTTTTGGACCCTAATGTAAGAAATGTCTTGCTCTGCTTGTTTGCTTTTGTTCCATAAATAGATAAATAGGAAACTCTCTTACTCTGAGAGTGAGGCAACAGAAGATCTTGAGAGGAAGATACCCCCTTTAAGAAGTGTTTTGGCCCTTTGACTCTCTGAACTCCAGAGAGGTGGGGCTGCACTTGGGTCATGACTCAAAGTGCGATATTATATATAATAATTACAGGGCTCTGCTACTTGATAGAATGGCTGCTGCTGCATGGCTAAAGGCAATCACAAGTTCCCCTAGTTCCCTATCTCATAACATAAATGAGATCATGTCCCAGTGTAGAGATGGTCAGTTAGTAATGATCATCCATTTTTGGTTGTGCATATCTTGAATTGCCCAAATCCTGGTAGGATGCCAGGAGGTAATGGGAACTTGGGCATCACAGGTTACTGTGAACTAGGGAGGGAAATACTTTGTCAACAATCTTTCCAGATTTCATCATCATCATCATCATCATTATTATCACCATTTTGTGCCGTGTTAACTGGTGCTGGGATCATGGTTGGCCACCCATTTCTTCGTAATCAGGATTCATGTGCCTTCCTGGAATTTCAAGAGCTTCTGAAATTCTCCCGCAATTTGGCTCAGAGATAAGAATAAACTGGAAATGTCTTTAAATTTGTAATTGTTAATTCTGGAGTCTCCTGGAAAAAATGAAAAGTCTAAAAGTTTGTCATGAAAATCTATCTTGATTTGGGCAACTGTGCTCCAAGAAAATTTTGGAATCAGTAGAAAGTTTGCTTGAAAGTGATTTCCCAGCAGGGCCATGAGTAGATAACTTCCTGCTCCCAACCATTCTGGCACTGTTTAGAAGGTTTCCCAAAGAATTGACCACTTAGAGAAATAACAGGAGGTTAAAATTTTGTTGCTGTCATGTGTGATCCAAGAATTAACTGTTGGTTAAATCCAACATGCTTGCAGAGTGAGCTTGAAATAATTTAGTCAGTTATTCATGGTAGTTTTGCAGTATGTTGCACAGATAGACTCTCTTTTTTATAAGCGGGTTAGTGGGCTTGAATTTTGCCCAAATGTATTCTCCCCTAGGGAAGAACTGTTATAAGGCATGTGACTTTAATTCACTGACAGATACACATAACCATGGCAGAGACACACAGGAATATAGGGTCAAAAAATACAAGAACATAGGTTTGGGGCATGGGTTATATTTATAGCTTAAATTAATTTTTATGAAGACCTGCAAAGAATTTCTGAGCATTACAACATTTTCATTTTGTAAACAAGCAATGCTGATGTAGTCATGCATAAGAAACAAATCCAGCATATCTTGCGGGCCATATGTTAAAAATGAATTACAAATCGAGTGATGTCAAGGAAAGGTAGTAATGAGATATTAGCTGACAAGGTGATTCCTCATGATATTCTTCATTTTATAGACACAGTTATGTGTTTTTATAGTTTGTCCTTACTGATGCACTTTGTCCCGGTACTGATGCACTTTGCCCCATGTCTTCTTTAGATCCATTCTTATCTGCTCACTGTGGAAGCCAATGACAATGGAAAGGACCCAGGTCCTCTCAAAAATACAACAAGAGTGAATATTACTGTCAACTTCGAGAACAAAAGTCCTCCAACGTGAGTATGGAATTATTTCAATCAGGATACAGTACACCAAAGTCTTGAAATGGGTGCATAATCATCATAAAGCTTTGTTTATTAATCCTTTAAACGTAAGCATCAAATTTGTTTGCCTATTGGTGGCATCCCTGGACACGTTACAGTTTGAATTTATTCACATGATGGTGACGACCCAGGAAACACTAGCACCAAACTCACACACTGCCTTATGATCAAGGGAGTGGCAGACTTTAAGGTAAAGTGATAAGATGGCCAACACTGGGTCATGGGGTTAAGAAAATTGAACTGTAATGTGATGCCTGTGTTAACAACAGACCCAGCTACTTCATTTTTGTGTTGCCTCAGAATTGTTTATAGGGTGATGGGGTTCCATCTTTGTGCAAAAGTGGAGTTTTGGGGTTGTAAAAGTGAAATGCTTTGTATACACAGTTGAATTTGCTGTCTTTTGTAATCCCATGAAGTTGGTACTTGCACTGTCTAAAAGCTGATAATTGGAACTGAGCTCAGGAACCAGTAATGGAAAAGTTTTGGAGATAAACCACTTGAATAGATGATATGTGGCTGTGGGAACAAAGATGAAAAAGACGTGTACAGAGTTAAATGCTTGAAGCAAACTTAGTTAGCAAAGGAAGTGATAGAGGGAACGACGCAGAAGTTATGACCATATAAATTATCCAGAGCTGGGCAAAGGAAATTTTTCAGGCTAAGAACTGGGCATTGTTGCTTAAAGGTCCATCTCCACAAAATTGAAAGATCTGAGACTCTACTCTGTGGGTGTGGGAAGGAGCAGACTCCCTATCACATTTTGCAGAAGTGCCCATATATGGACAGCAATAGAACAAAACTTTGGCCAGAAGAAACAACTTTCAAGATGAAAATATGGAGCTGGGTGGCAAATTTGAAAAAATTGGCTGATATTCTGAAACAAGTCAGCACCATCATAACAGTATTGTGAGACATGTCTAAGAACACTGAAGAAGAATAAGAAAATAATTGAATCAATAATGATGTGCCTGCTTGATGAAAGAATGTTTAATGTTATAGAGTGTAGACATTTTTTGTTATTATCAGCTTGTGTGCGGTCAAGATTTGACATGATGGATCATGCCTAGTTTTTTAGTAAGTTTCACTAACACTGTATATCTTCTCTATTTCAGATGGATTTCTCTCCCATCCCCTCTTGAGTTCACTGTGAGTGAGAGTGCCTCCCTTGGGACAGTAATTACAAGCTTGAGCTGTGTGTCCTCAGACACAGACAACACTGCGGTGGAATACAGAGTCTTTGATGCTGCACAGGACATTACATCAGACTCTGCCAACTTTGCAGTTGTTACGGGAACTAACAACGCCGGACAGTCTTATATGAACCTGACTGTGAAAGCACAGCTGTCTTACATAACCAAGAAGGAATACCAGATATCTTTGGTTTGTCAGGTAAGAGACACCTGAAAGCAAATGTGGCGGTGCTGTTTTCTGGGGTTGTTGTATCTGACCATGAAGCCGCATGACATGTTTTATTTAGCAGTTATTCATGAATGTACAGTACATGATCAAGTGTCAAAGCAAGCAAGTTTAATTCAACACCACACTGTATTTCAGGGTGTGATGCATACTGCACTACAGAGGCTTCAATAACATGTTTGCCATTTAGACTGTTCGTGTCAACTTGGATCAAATTATTATATGGAATCTTCATATATGTTCATAAAACCAAATGTTCTTTATCTTCCCATCTGGGTTAATCTCTTCCAGCTGAAAGATTTTTTTGTGCCTCCTGAAAAATTATGACTTTTGGTGCATGTAGTCTTTTCTATAAAATGGCAGTTGTACCCGCATAACTTGACAAATCATGTGATTAATGAATTAATCAAACTTATTTAAACTTGCTGTGAAATATTTTGAGTTGTTGGTGGTGGAGTAGGCTTAACAGATGGTTTTGGATCAGGATATACCAGTACCTGTTTGAACACATTCACAGAACTTTGGAGCAGTGGTGTTGCCCAATCAGATCAACCCACTAGTGAAGGTGCAGGATGCCAACAACCAAGCCCCGACTTTTCAGGGACTGAACAGCAATGGCCGCTATGAAGGCACAGTGGCAGAAAATTCCCCAGGAGGCGCCACAGTTATCCAGGTGTCAGCGGATGATAAGGATGAGACTCCTCCTTTTGGAACGGTAAACATGTACTGTATGTTTACAACTGTAGCAGTTGTCTCTGGTAAACCCACTTACTGTGTGTGCGTCCTTTACAATGCACTAGCCAAGAACTAACAGCAATGAACAGCATGCTGTAACATCAACTTCCATATATGTGGCTGAACACAAACAATGTAATAAAATGTCCTGCACATTCACTAAGCCAGTCCAACTCTTTAATCTCTCGTGCTTCATGTCCTAGATTTTTCTTGGAATTTGTATAGTTTTAGTAGGATAATTCCAGGGCATTTAAAAGTTGCCCAGGTTCAATGGCATGACCCATTCATTGACTGGGGATGCTAAACATAAGTGCTATGAGATTATTTTACAGTTACATATCAGTATTTTGCTGAATTTGTATTAAGTAGAGTGAAATGTCTTATGTTTAATAGTGAATATTGTAGGAAGATGAATCACACTTTAATGATACCAAATCTGCCAGCTCTACGGAGTTGTTCTCATAAGCTGAAGACTCTGAAGTCTAAGGTTTGTAGCTTCGATTCCCAAGTCAGACAATTTGCACTGTGGTGTCCTTGGGAAAGACACATCACTCCATTTTCCCTACTCCTCTCTGATGTAAATGGGCACTTGGCTTTAGAGACAGGGGGAACAAGGTTGCTGAACGACACTGCTAAACAGCAGTGACTAGCAATGACTTTGTTATGGATTTCATATTACGTGTTTGTGTTCAGCCATGTATAATATTGTTCTATGCACATGTGAATTATGAATGAGATATATCACACAGTAATGGCATTGTATAACAATTTCCTTATAGGGTAAATAAAATCTTGTTTTCTGCTTCACTGTCTTCTTCTTTTTCTTCATTCTGCAGGTTCGTTTTGTCCTAGAAGGACCCAATAAGGACTATTTTCGAGTCAATGATTTGGGGGGAAACAGAGCAGAAATAGTGACTTCAGGCACTCTGGTGTTAGACAGGGAGCAAAATCCGTATTACAGTGTCACAATAAAAGCAATTGATGGGGCTCCTGCAAATCCACCTCTGCCAAATGATCCTGGTGCACCAAACTCAGGTAATGATGTGGGTTATTAAGAGAAGTATCTTCAAAGACACTGTTTCACAAACCCATCACATGGATTGGATTTTTTTATTTTTTGGGGGGTCATGGCTACAGATTTTAGAGTAAGAGTATGAAACAGAAGAATTTTTTTTTTTTTTCAGAGGGAAGCGTATATTTAAATGATAATGTAATCACAATAAATCATGTCAAAATAATGATACTTAAGAGAGGAATGTTTTTAATTTTTTTATTACTGAGTTGGGTGACAATACATCTTAACCATAATTTAATAATAATGAAACATGTAAAAGTAATGTTATAAAAGAGAAGAATGTTTTGTTTTTTTTCAGAGTGAGATAACAGTACACTTCAGTGATAAAGTAATAACAATGAATCATTATTTATTATAAATAAATTATGTTTTCAGTTAAGATGAAATGTCACAATTGTTACCCGCAGGTAAGGCATAAGTATTCTAATCTGTTTAATTAGGGGGAAGATTGTGAGTCCAATCTAATATTATCTTGGAAATGTGCCGCTAATGATAATACCAAATTACACTGGAAGATCAGTTTTGAGAGGAAAGGCCTAAAAAAACCGAATACTAGAACATTTCAACATTAGACACACATAGAAGTTAGGGACTGATTTAGGCAGAGGATATTTAAGGTTTAAATTGCTGTGAAATTGGTGATAGCACTTTCAGGCACATTCAGATTTCCAAGCTGAAAGACCCTTGGTTCAATTCCCTGTAGGACAGGACATTTTCTAGTGTTTGGTTTCTTTGACCTTTCTTTTCAAACTTGATCTTTCACAGTATTTTTGTAAAATCCCTAGTGGCATACTTTCCAGATAATATCAGATCAGGCTCATATTCTTCCCCCTTAAATGAATAGAATAGAACACTCATGCCTTACCATCTGGTAACACTTATGGGCACCTTTTGTTTATACATTACATTAGATCTTGCTGTGCAGGGAACCAGATAGTCCAACTTTCAATTAATTGACAGTTTTGTGCCAAGTCGCAATTTATTTCAACCACTGAAAGACACACAGTGTAAACCAAGAATGTTGTCGTTCAGAGTGGTGGAACCTGACATGTATATTATGTTACTGATTTAGAAGCTGCACTTTCATACTTTCAGGAGGCCAGAATGTAAAAACAGGATTTGAGAAATATTATCAAAAATAGTTCTGTGGCATGTCAGTAAGGTATTTTCATCCATAAAATAGGTATCTGGCTACAGGCAATGAATGACATTTAAATGTTAGTGATCAGCACTGGCAAACTAACAGCAGCATAGTATATTCTCTAGGAAGTTCAGAAAGTTATTGAGTAATCTGGCTTGCTAGGATAATGTTAGTGTAAAGTCACATGAGCAGACATTGCATGAATACATTATTTATAAACCTCATGATTGTTATTATTATTATTGTTATTTTTATTAGTTACGCAGTTTGTGACTGTACCCTTCAGTTCTCAATTTGGATTCTCTGTCCTCAGCGGAGAGATTTATTGACGTCAGGGTCACTGATGTGAATGACAACCCTCCAACATTCAGTAACACAACATACAGAGCCTCTGTCTCAGAGAAAGCCTATGTGAATCAAGTTGTGTTTGTTGTCACAGCTAATGATCCAGATGAAAGTGAGTTGTTTTGTTTATTTTACAGTATTCAACAAATCAGAATTCTACAGATTACCATAATAGAGACTAGATGTCTTCAGAAAATATTATTATGAAAAGCATGCTACTGCTTTTCCAGAAACTGAACCTGATGACAGGGTCCGTACGCAGTCTTGAAAAGTCTTGAATATTGAAATTAAAAATCAAGACTTGAAAAGTCTTGAAAATAGCACCTTTTTGACCTCTCGGTCTTGAAAAGTCTTGAATTTCACGCGCGATGTATGAACGACTACACCGGCGGATCGATAGTAATTTTTCCGGAAATGGAATCGTGCCCCGACTACTTGAGTCTCACAACAAACGATTGAAAATCGTAGAGTACAGTACAGTATACATACTGGCATTCCGTTTTGCGGTAGAGTACACAGCAGTATCGATGCTGGCGCGCGTTTCTTAAATTCTTAGTTTCGCCTTCGCCGGCATCGTTGGGCGTGGATGCTTGGTCTATTTCCCGGCCGCATACCAAAATTGCTAAATCCAGAAGAAGTTTAGTTGAAACTAGAAGTCTCTTACAAAGATACCAGTCAAGGTTACCAGCCACATGAGGCTTTATGCTATTGTTCAACCCATCTCCAGACAACCTTGCGGGCGTTTAGGGTTTTACTTTTATGCCCGACGAATCCCGTCATAGTCATGGGTAATGCATTGCCATACCCAGAGTGCCTACACATTACCTGTGTAGGCTAGACTATGTTTCATTTGGTCTGTTAGTGTATAGGCCAGTCAAACTGGGCGGAGCCTCGACAAGGTCAAGGTCCCGAGAATAACTGGGGGGCAGAAAGTGGTGGTTTGGTAGGTGTGAAACCAATAGTGCCTTAAGCATGGTGGGTTCTTGTTGCGTGAGAGGATG
>JAWQUT010000020.1:3341690-3416431 GCA_033807755.1 Ellobium chinense | reverse complement strand
TGAATTTTTGATGCCTGGAATATGAAAACCCAGTTTTGGAGGTTGGCAGCTCTGAATTTCGTCATCATCATGGGAAAATGTTTTTCAGGTCATATTGCATGTCATAGATAAGAGTCTTGAATTTTAAAATTTAGGTCTTGGAAAGTCTTGAAAAAGTCTTGAAAAAAAATTTTTAGAATGTGTATTAACCCTGTGATGAGGATCATAAATATATATATATATATATATATTTTTTGCGTTATGATAGCTGTATGCATGGAACACCTTTGTATGGACTGTACAGCTGTCGGCGTGCTACTAGATATACACTTTCGGAGCAGTCAGTGATATTTCAGTTACTAAAGTCGTATTGCCAATCAGAATGAAGTATGTGCCATGGAATATAAGGCTCAAAAGGTAATTGAAACCTTCCAGTATCAAAATTTTATTGGTTGTGAAAATCAGAAGTACAATCATTTCTATGTAAGGAAAGTTTAATTTTGTTTAGGCTAATGGGAAATTATTTTAGATAAATTTGGATTTTTGTGAACCAGATTAGGCCTATATGTGTGGGTACATGGGAAAACCGTTCACATCTTTCCAGATAATGAAAATTGAGTTATTGATAGAGTATTAATTCCCATTCATTTCTGAACATTTTGCACTAATATGAGGTCAATATGATTATTACAAGATAGACACATTTGTAAACTCACTGTTGCCGTATACAGTATAGATTTTGAGAAAATTGAGAATAAAAGTCTTTTTACCCCCATCTTTGAGCGAGGGGGTGCTTCATTAAAACACTAAAAAACAATATTTAAACATCATTTTCATTAATAAAATTTACGTGAAATGAAAGACAAATGAATGAACTATCTGATTCCGCAGAAATCTCAGTTTTGCCCAGGAAGTCGAAATTTGACTTTTTCAAAGTCCTTGCTCAAAATTACCCACTGTAAGATTTGACAGGTTTTCCCATGCAGCCACACATTATGATGTCTTTAGTGTAAGGTCATGTTCCTCATAACACAAAGAGATGTATCGTTCGGATTATAAAAAATGGCATAATTTCAGTGTTTTATAACATTCAATAATGCAAATTTTATACATTTGAAATTTGACTTACTTTAGCAAATGGATATTGTCTGTTAATGCTGCAAATTTCAAATCTAACTGCCATTGCGGCTGAAAATAAAAAATTGTCATCATAGGTTGTCCAGTACATGTCTAACACACTGACCACAGAATGTCATATTTTGTTGTGTGTTTAATTGTTTTGCTGTGACAGAAGTATAGTACATACCCGTAGATGAATGAAACATGCAATAGTTGTGGATTTTATCAGTCTGTTAAAGTGCTTAAAATTTTATTTCATTTTGTTTTTAATTTTTTTAATTATTGGACTTTGAATAGGTAAACTGTTGTGGTTTAGGGCCACAATAACAAAACGAGATAAAGTATATGTCATTGTTAGGGTAATCAAAGATTGTCGTTTTCAGAAGATTGTAATGTTTCTTTATTCTTATGCAGCTGATCAGGGTCTTGGTCTGACCTATGAATTCACGAGTGGAAATGTGAACAATGCCTTCACCATTCTGGATGGCACTGGTGAGATCAAAGTGGCCAGACTTCTGGATTATGAGAATCCACAGGAACCCAAGGTTAGATAATATGCATTTTGGCTTCTCAGTGACTGGGATGTGTATCAAGATGTATTTGCTATGTTTGACTGCCTCATTCAGCACTAGCACAAATACAGTGTATTAAGGATCATGTACTATCAGTTCAGGGTGAAGATGATAGCAGATTGGTTGGAATCTCTGGTTTTTTTAAATCAATGCCTTTATGAAATAACATATTTTTGACTTACGAGGTGACTGAAATATGTTGTATACTGTGCACCATGTAGATCCTAGCCAGCTAAAGGGACATGGCTTATGCCTCAATGCCTTCTTGTCACAACAGTTGTATAACAAAAATAATGCCATATTTCCATAACCATACACATGAAAGGGTTAATGTATAAGAATGTTTCAAGCTTCATCAAGCCAGGATTGAATTCTGCCATCAGAGAATATTAGCATGAAGAGCAGACTGATCAAGTAACTAAATTTTCACTGCCTTCCAAAGTTGTTTTTGCTGTGCCCTGTCTTAGTCATTCAACAACAGGTTCTCTGCAGTGTTCTCTAGTATTCCCCTAGGACCAGGCTTATGCAGCTTCACCTGAACTGTGGACTGGACAGGCATTTTCAGTATTATAAGACTACATTTTTCCTGGGTTGCCACCAATGTGCAAAAAACATTTGATGCTTGCACTTAGAGGGATAACAGAGGGACAAACTGAGGCTTTGATTCCAATGTTTTGTTCATTAAGAGTGAGCCCTCAAATGAAAAAGTTCAGTGAATGACTCAGCTTGATATATTATAAGACATAATCCAGAGACACATTTTATACTGAAGCAGAATTAAAATATCAAAGAGATAAAACAACTAAACAAAGCAGCATACATAATTGAATCTTTTTTTTCCAAGCAGGACTAGTTGAAGAGTGTTTGAATACACTGTGGTGATGAGCTAGATTTTGCTAATTTGCACAAAAAGTATTGCAGGGTGGCACCAACGGTGAGGGGCATGAGCCGTGTATTCCATGCGGTGCCTAACCTTGTTTGTGAAAAATGAATAAGAAGAAAGAAGTGACTTGTTAATGATAGGAAGGGCAATAGCCAGAGGTTATTGAAACCATATTGGAGGATAAATTCATTTTGAAGCTGGGGACATGCAAAATGTATGATGAAAACATAGCATGTCACTTTTATTGATAAATTCATATGTAATGTCTTCCATAAATCATGAGGCTTTACATTGTACTATGATCAGCTAGAAGGCATCTAGAGTAGTCTAACAAAAAGAAATGCAATGATGGCTTGTCATGTTCAGTTTAAGTTGTTCAGATGCCCTAGAAATCCCATGGAAATTTTTCTTCATCTGCAGATTTGAAGGAATGATTTGAGCAAGTTTCAGCCTTGACAATTTTACAGTAAAAAAGTTTATTTAAAATGGTGATTTTCATCTCACCTCTGATAAGATAATGAGTGAGCGGTGATCCGTCGATCTCATGCCTGAAGTGCCAGGCAAATATCACTGAATAATTCTCTCAACAGGTTTACCAGATGATCCTGAAGGCCACAGATTCACCTCCTCAGCTACACTCTGCCACAACCACTGTTGAGATATCAGTCATAGATGAGAATGATAATCGGCCAGTATTCAGTCAGTCAGAATACCGTGTTGTTAATGTTATCACTGAAGAGGACACGAGTATCACACCCAATAACCCACGGTTTTTGGTTCAGGTGAGTCCTTTGTACAGGATGACACACACATAAAAAAGTTCCAGCCCTCTATCTTTATTGCAAAGTTCACAATTTGTAAGATGGTTTTGGAAATTTGACTCAAATTAGACATTTAGACTAAACTTGCAAGCGGAGGGGGCTGAGGTTGGAACCTCAGTAGAGACAAGACATTTTCTAGTGTTATGTTTTCGGCATTGTTTTTTTTTCGCAAATTTGATCCAAATCTTGATCTTTCACAGTAATTTGGTAAATCCCTAGTGACACACTTTCCAGATGATATCAGATCAGGCTCACAATCCTCCCTCTTAAACATAGGAGTGTATGCCTTATTCTGTAATATTATTTGTTAAAGGCATACACCTCTGTTTGACAAAAAGCATGTTGCCTTATCTGTTTATTTCAGGTTAAGGCAACAGATGCAGATGTAAATCGAACACAGACAGCCATCCTCTATCGCATCCTGGATGCCTCAGGGCAGCAAGGTCCAGATCAACTGTTCACCATTGACCCAGTGTCTGGAAATATTTCCTTGATCGGAGTTTTAGACAGAGAAGCTGGTGCATCACCTAATTTTAAGATCACAGTGAGAGCAGATGATGAGAGGATAAATCCCTTGAGCAGTTATGCTGATGTAGTAGTTGTTCCTATAGATATCAATGACAATGCTCCAGTGTTTAATGATCAGTATCTTCAAGGCAGAGTGAATGAGGAGACAGTTGGTGCATATGTCACGAATGTGTTGGCATCTGATAAAGATGAAGGTGAAAATGCAAGAGTCAGCTATCGTGTGTCACCCACCCAGCCTTCACCCGATCGCTCTGTCAGCTTTGAAGTTAGTGAAGATGGGAAAATCACTACCAAGGGTGATCCTACTCTTCTTGACCGAGAAAAGACAGAGTTCATGTATTTGGTAGTGGAAGCTTATGACCATGGAAATCCTCCCCTCAGTTCAACTGCAACTGTCACCGTTACTCTGATAGACATCAACGATCAGTCGCCATACTTCACGCAAGCATTGTACACGTAAGGAAAAACCAATGTTGTTTCTATTCTTTTTGTTTTAAATCTATAATAAAAAAAATAAAACTTGCCGTATTTTGTGTAGAACCACATGAGTTTATTTCTGAACCGATTTCGGACAGATCTGCGGTTTGAGTCACAAATTCACTGCAGATGACCTTTTTTTAGTTAGCAGCTATGCATCTCCCGCCCCCAAATTTACAGAAAGTAGAGTTTCCCACATTTATATGACCTGTCCCTTTTTTAACCTGAGTAGTGCTAGACACTTGAAGTCCATGCAACACCTTTGCTATGTGACCTTGTGTTGGCCATCATATTGCTTTGCCTTGAAGGTTGCTATTCCCCTGATTACAGCTATGAGTTCAATTGTAGTGCTTCCTGGATTGCCATGAACATTCACATTAAGTTGCTAGGGTTTCCTGGACTGCCGCCAATGTGCAAAAAGATTTTGATGCATGTGCATAGAGCATTAAAATTAGTGTCCATACACATGACGTCACTACCTGTTGTACTAACTGCAATCAAACTGGCACTATTAAGTAAAATTCCTCAAATTTGGCTGATTTTTTAAAGGGGACTGGCATTAAGGAAATTCACTTGGTGTTTAGAAGTTTTTCACAATATAATCATTATGTTTACTTACTGTGATGCATTTGGACACAATCATCACTAAAAGAGAAGCATGAAGATGTGGTTTGATTGTTTGTTTCACACAGATGTGCGCATAAATTTGCAGGTGATTAAACAAGTCATCTTGTATAAAACCTGAATCTTTACACAAGTTTTTCCCGTCACTCACTCATAGTCACAAATATCTTCTAACCCAGGACATACTAGTCCATAAAAACATACTGAAATGTTTGATATTGAAAATCTCTAAGGAATTTTTAATGACTTATTGATATTTGTGGTCCAGCAGCTGAGAACAGCAAATGTAGAATTTCAGAGAACATGGCTTCATTACACAAATATGGATTGCATTTCTTTTCTCATCTTGGGATGCCATTAATTTCGGTGCATAAAAGTAAATGCTGGAAAGAAAGAGTGCAGAATCTCATGGTGCACAGGTTTCATTTTCCCATTCTATCATTGTGTTGATTTTGCAGTTTAGTGCTCCTGCTGAAAATAGATATTATGCATTAAAAGTGTTGTCTTCTTAGAGATGTTTTAGTAAAATTAGTCCGTTATCAGCTGGTGTTCAGACCCCTTCGATATTCATTTTCAAAGTTTGGTGTGCATGTTTAGCACTTTTCAGTTCTTGGCAAATTCACTTGTGCGCAATCCAGAGTATAAACATTGATCTATGCACACACAAAAATATATCCATCTCATGGACCTTGTTTTGAATTATTGTATTTAAGGCTGAATTCACAGATGTTAATATTTCCTTGTTAAAGGAAATCCTATATTTTGGGCATATCTTTTCCTGTTCTTTCGTTATTTCCTTCTCCTTATTTCTGAATGCTCTGCTACCTTTTTGGGTTAATTGAATAATTGACTTTTCCTCTCACAAATTGATAAGTTGAAGGGCGAAAGAAGCTTTCCTCTACTTTCAGAAAAGGGAGGGGATAAAACGAAAAATCAAAAGAGTGGTCTTTCTCAACTTTAGATCTGTCAGGCAGTTTTGGGAGAGCAGATCCACCACGATTTCGCCAGTTCTCTTAATTATTTTTTTCTTCATTCTGCGTTTACATCCTGTGAATTTATACTTCATGAACCACGTAGGCTTGTTTGCTTTGATTACCAATAAATGTTATTTTCTCTTAATAATCAGTGCCACCATGTCAGAAGCTTTGACTGTTGGAGTTGTTCTGCCAGTGCCAGTCATTGATTTGGACAGTGACCCAAAGAACAAAGACCTGCAGTTTGAACTGCGAGGCCCTGTGAGCCAGACACAGAATTTTGATGTGAGAACAAATGGGGATACTGCAGAGATCTTTGTGATTAAGGTGAGTTTGGTTAAAGTGCCATGATCTGGCAGACTTTGTCCAGGTAAGCCTACCATCTATCCCAAGATTAACATTAGCTTAACACTTGTAGGCTAGGCATTTGGGATCCGTGCAACACCCTCACCTTATGACCTGACTCAGGTTACTATCTTATCATTTTGTCATGAATATTGCCATCCCCTGGATTGTGAAGCAGCTGAACAAATTTGACACTGGCATCTTCCAGGTCGCCACCATTATGTGAAAAAATTTGGAACTTGCTTTTAAAGTATAGCGTATCCGTGAGAATTTATTTGAGGCTCTCTTCACAGGGATTAAAGGAGAAAGAAGTTTAAAGTCAGTTAAAGCCATGACAGGTTCTTTGTGATATTAATTGCTCTTTGAGATCCATTGTGATCTGCAGCCATGCAGTGTTTATGAGTGATATGTGTGACACATGTACTATTTACATATAAGATTGTTTTTCACAGATTTGGTCAAATGGAGTTGTTTGTATCATTAAGTTCAGAATATTTGGCCAGTTTTGACGATACTAATGGAAGTCATATCAATTTTATTTAAATGGAATATAACAATGTTCATCTGTACCGACGAAGAGGAATCCAGATTCCCAGAGTTCAGTGCCAGTGTGGAAAAGGCTGATTTTTGTTCTTCCAATGTGCACTTAATTTAGCAGATGCAGAGAAAATTACAAATGTTGTTTAGTATCAGTGATATGTCTCATTATATTCAACTTTGAGAATCATTTATGCTGAGGATGTCTGTCAGGCCAATTACACTGAAAAAGGTGTGACTAATTTTGTTTTTTTTATTTTTGTTTGTTTATTTTGAAGGAGCCGAGGCAGTTCTGTTTTTTGCTGAAAATTGTTATGCAACAGACATTTGTCTTGAATGACTCTTGCAGAGTAATGAATAGATTTCTGATTAAATACCATATCATACTATTGTAGACCGGTGGAGAGATAGGGAGGTTGTAGACAGTGCAAGGTGACTTCTTCACTTGCCGGAGAACTGTGGTAGGCTATCCCATGCAGATTGAACAAAGTGCAGTTCTTATCAAGGTGAAAATAGGGAGCTGGCTGTCATCACTTGTCAGTTTTCTTATCCTTCAAACAATATCACAAAAAAAATGTCACCATTACTAGGGCTAATGGCTTTAAAGTTTATAAGTGTACAACTCTCTTCTTCATCTTGTTGTTCAATAGAGCAAGGAATGCCACTCCAGACATTTCCAGGCAATGGCTTAAACAGATTGGTCTTACCATCCCATGCTGTGATTAAAGTTAAATATATTTTAATAAAAAATGTTATTATAGACAATAAGACAAAAAGATATTGTTCGGTCTGTTACAAAATGTGCCCAACTCAGTGTTAAGTTGTATATTTTTCCTTTAATCTAGAAAACCTAGTGACAAAATACCAGTGAAAATGAAACTTCTAACATTTCCTTTCGTATCTCTCTATTTTTCAGCCTGTTGACTACGAGAAAGACCCTCATTTCTATGAATTTGATCTGTATGTGACTGATAATGCTCCGGGTCATGAGAATACCACGAGGATAGAAATTACAGTAACAGACTTCAATGATAATCCACCCATCTTTGTTGAGGATGAGATACGAGTTACTCTGGTTGAAGAGCGCGATCGTGGAGAATATGTGGCAACTTTCAATGCCACTGATGCTGATTCAGGAATAAATGCCGAGTTTGAGTAAGTCTTTTAATCAAACACACAACACTCTGGAGAATTCTCTGGAATCTGAGATGTAGGCTTTCAGATCACATTATTCGGAGTCAGCCTGAGAAATCTCTCAGACCTCCAAAAAATGAGAAATGTGTGAAAATATTGGATTGGTTCTGTTTCTGTGTTGTTTTTTTTTCTTTTGGTTATTTCCTTCAATACCACAGTTGCTTTCCTTGTATATTCTCTCACATGTTATATAAATTCTAAACTCATTCATCATTGATTCTATGTCATGAGATAGCATTATATTATATTATGTTTTTTTTTAAATCTGCATTTGTTTTCACTCAGTGAGAAAGGGTATCTGAATGAAACTGCAAATGGCTCAGAGAATTTCATGAAAAATGAGTTGCATCTCTTGTTAACTCCTAGGCCTGTAAAAGTGTCCTGGTTGATATTACTTCTTGCCACATGTCACACTGATAAGCCAAATCACACCATGTTTTATTTAACAGGGTGGCAAGGCTTATAGAATTCCTTTTCTATTAAGGGGGAGGAATGTCAGCTCAGTCTGATAATTTTTCAGATGTTACATATTGTTTTAGGGAAGTGTGTCACGAGGAATTTTACCAAATTACTGTGAAGGATCAATTTTGAGAAGAAGGGCCGAAAAAACCTGCACTAGAAAATTTCATGCCCCCGCCAGGAATCAAACCAGGGTCTCTTAGCTTGCAAGTCTGAACGGGTTACCACTACACTACTGGGACGCTAACTTCACAGCAATTTAATTTTTAAATACCTACTGCCTGAATATGTTCCCTAACTTCCATGTGCAAGCCTAGTGCTCACCCATGATTCTGACACACTTCCCAGCTGCTCACATTTACAATTTTTAGACATTGTTTAATTAAAGTGCTTGAAATGTCTTGCAAACTAATAATTCATTTCCTAGGTCAATTACAAACAATTTTTCAATGGCAGTTGTCTACACTTAATTACAGTGTAGAAAATTGCAGTGCTTAATCACAATACTTTCCACATAACAAAATGCTATACTTCTATGTACAAGTCATTGGATAATCTCAACTTTCTATAATTGCATCTTCTGTCATGCTCTAGAAGAGTTGTGATTATGTAGAGTTCGTTGAATGTCTTTCTGTTGGTTGTAGAAACACTGTAATGTCTGCATCTCCACAGAAAGAACACTTGTAAGAATAGCCACCAAGACCTGCAGCAAGAAAAGCATTTCCTTATGCCCAGCACACTATTTATTGGTCAGATAAAGCCATCAACAACCAACCTTTCTCCTCTTCCCTCCTCACCCGTCAACCCCATATCTCCCCACCCACACCAAATTTAAGGATGCATTAGTAATTATTCACACCCATTTCCAATGTAATGCATGCCCTATTATCATCATAGAGTGGATACTACTACTAGTGAAATGACAAACTGAGCAGGTGGTAAGATCATGTTTTATCTAATTGTCTTCCAAGACATTGATCATGTTCAGGGTATGTAGGAATGGCCATGCATTTTAACACATTTTTTGTTGTGTTTCTTTCCATCAGGTTCTCAGTGGTACGGGCATCAGATCCACTGTATGAGTTTTACATTGACCCTCATAGTGGTGTTGTAACTACCCGCAAGCCACTGGACCGAGAAGTTCATCCAAGCATAACAGTCATTATTATGGCGAAAGACAAAGGTAACTGATATACCAGTAGCTTAATGGCTAACAACCACTGATATCAGTGAAGACAAATACATTACCAGTGACATTTGCCTAATCATCAGAAATATATTGTAAGTGTTCTGCATAACTAGCTCTAGGCAGATAGACTCAATGAGCTCTACTCTCCCCTCCAAAAGACCTCTTAGAGCTCATCTGTTAACAATGCCAATTTGATGTTGGTTGACCAGTGTTCTTGTCCATACATTGTCTGTTTTTGTCTGTGCTTAGCCTTGATGTTGCGGAGCTGTACTTATACTGAATTCCTTCAGCCTTAAAAATGACTGTGACTCCAGTTAATAGTGTGTAGCATAACAGACTTGTTACAGGCAGAATCATATTAACTGTGAGGCTGATGAGGGTTGACTTGGTACCATAGTGATAAGGAGCTTAGTCACCAGAATTTTGGTGAAATAATGAAAAGAAGTGAAGAATCATTTTTAAAGTACATGTGTATTGAAAGTGACTTGTGCAGAGATTGCCAAAAAATTACAAGACAGTGTACAAAGATTTTTTTTTTCAACAGGTGAAATCCCACTGAACTCCACAGCACGGCTTATTGTGACTCTGACAGATATTAATGATAATGCCCCACGATTCCGAGATAATTACCGGCCTGTGGTTCCAGAAAATATTGAGCATAATGATCTTTTGGTACAAACGATATATGCTATTGACCCGGACACTCCTCAGTATGGGCCACCATTTGGATTCAAGTTGCCAGCTGGCTGCAATTCCGAAGCATGTGATCGCTTCAAACTGATCATGGATCCAGGTTGGTACTGTGCTGTAAGAGCAATATCACTCTTGAAATGTTTATGAGAGAAGCATAACAATTATTGAGATTTGTGCTTGTGACTGATTTGTCTGGAACCTTCAGGGTCCATGTTAGCACCCATTCCTGCACCTAGTTGTCTGGATCTTGGCAGCCGTCATGATTAACTTTTTTTCCCTATTTTTTCACAGTGTAATGTGAACATTTGTAAACAATAAGACATTGAAACATAGAAAAACTATTAGTTTGCTCAGTAGGATGCAATATTTAGAGACAGAGTTGCAGAACAAACACCAACCATTAACTCATCATTGATACAGTTTCTTTTTGTTGTGATTAAATGTCTCACAGTCAGACAAGGCTTATGTTGCTAAGCTAAGGATACTGAGATATCAGCTCTGAAGGTGCAGTATTAGATTTTTGCTTGTTGCAGAAATTAAGAGTAAAATCATTTCTATACACAAAAACTTTCACTTCATGGTCAGTATTTGGATATAAATTTGCGTTTTTGTTAGACATTTTACATGAATTGTATATTAAAAAATTGTTCTTTAGTTATAGTTTTCTCAGAATTTTTATTTACTGCATGGAATGACCCTTTGCCACTTCAAACAGCTTTATCTTGAGCCAAAATAATGCTAGGTCTAGAAAGTTTTTCACCTAATGAGTGTACAATCGTCAAGCTTTTATTCACCCTGATAACTTGATTTAGCCAAAATGACTTAAGCCTGCAAGATATATATATATAAAGGACTGGGATGAATGACCTTGTACAGAGCATTCAATTTGAGAACATACAGGTCACAGATTATATTTTGTATATGACCTGATCAAATTCTGATAACTTCACCAAAAATACTGTCAAATTTTGAGAATGAGAACACAGAGTTTTCTTGGTTTTTTTTTTTTCAAACACACGCACAGCTGCATCTTTCAAACATACTTGGTCTCAGAGTCAAACTTTGTGACCAGAGTGTCCCTTTCTGCGGTCCCTATTACAGGGTCTGTTGTATTTTTTTATCATTTTGTTAAGTATGACAGACAAATGCATCTGAAAGTAGCCTTGCTGTATCGATTTCTGTATACCATTGTTCAGTTTATTGTATAATCAACTGCTCCTGCATACAGGCTATAATTATGCGTAATAGCTCATGAAAAACATGACCTAGCGAAGAAATGAAGGTGAATTTCTTTATATGGTCTTCACATGTTACTCTCATACAGTGGCTGATGGTGGAAATGGTACAGCAACCATTCGAACCAGTGGCGAATTTGACCGTGAATTGGTCAAATATTATTACCTGCCCATCGTGATGTGGGACATGAGGGGAAGGGAGACCAATGTGACGCAGACAGCCACTAATACTCTCACAATTGTCATAGGGGATGACAATGACAATAAGCATCGCCCAGGGCACCAGGACATTCATATCTATGACTATGAAGGTAAGCCAGCTAAGTTATCTGTTTAATGAGCTGCCAGGAAAATAAATGCGAGATCATTAATCGAAGACACCTAATAATTTTGTTTTTCAGCCATATGGTTGTTGTTATACAAATGTCAAAGGTGTGATACACTTCAGTATATTTCATATACATACTGCAGTTTCACAAAAACATGTTTTTGAGTGAACTTTTGTGATTCTTAATGAGAGATATCATAGATGTGCTATGCATCACAGAGTAGTCATCTCATATTAAGCTGAGATTGATTTACTTATGTAAAGTTCCACTGGGTGGCTGTTGCACTGAAGTCTGATTTGATCTTCTCATATTTTGATGGTTCCAAATGTCTTACCATATCACTGTTCTGGAACTGGTTTTAGCCTAGCTAAATAGAGCTGATTTCAGCAGATAGTTTTACAAGAGGGCCACCCATTAGATGTTAGTTTTAATCTGTCAGTATCTGAGATATGGATGTGTAACAGGATCACGTTGTTGAGTCAGAGCCAGTGGAAAGTAAAACATAACCATTGATCACATCGCCAATTTAAGAGCAAGAACCATAACTTCGTAATAGAGAAACTGGGTGGTATAGGTTTGTTCTGATTAGAAGGAGACCAATTTGCTTCCCAGTCAACGCTGAAACTCTGAGAAACAAATGGCTGAACGTATGTAGAGACCATCGCTTAGACATAGCTGAAAGAATGAACAGTCATGTTCTAGAATGTGAAATAATTACATTTCTCATTTTGGACATGCAATCTTAAAAATATGAATATTTGTCACTCAGACATCTTTTTTTTGAGTTATGTGCAAGCAAAGTCAACAAATTCCTGTATTTTCAGGTCAGTTTGGTTTGGTAGAGATTGGTCGTGTATATGCAGAGGATGAAGATGACTGGGACCTTCCTGACAAAACATTCACCTACCTGTCACCAGACAACTTGAAGAGATATTTTAGGTAAGAGGGATGGCTTATGTCATCAGCCATGACTGCTGTCCCCAAGGATGCCAACTTTCTGGCTAAAGCCAGATTTCCGGCTTTTTTTGGTAGTTTGAACATTTCAGGCTTATGCTAGAATAGGTGCGCTGATCAGCCAGCAAACACCTCCCACCCTTCAGCCTTCCTAGTTGGTGTGGTCATTATTAACATAAGTGAAAAGCTGAGTCGACTCCGACCATTTTTAAGCGCTAAGAACTGCAAGAAAGCCCATTAACGTAAATCACGTCTTTGTGTTTACTTTCAACTGGTCTGAAACTTGCGATATAGGTCTTGGGTGACAGCAGTTGACTTAGAGTAATTGAGATCCCACTTTTTACCACACTTATTTTTTGGGCTGTTAATGAGGCTATCTTTAAAATGACATGACTTTGTTGTGAGAAGATCCATTCTCCTGGTGATCATACCAACAATGGAGGCTGGATTCAGTACCGGGAAGGGTGGCCATCCTACTTTTGCTTTCAAAGCACTGGATAAGAATATGGTCACACATTCATGTAGAATTGATTGGAGGTACCAAGGTCAAGGGCACAAGTTTTAGTGTGCTGTCAGAGGATAATATCTAACTGCTTTTAGTTTGTGGTGAATAGTGTGCAAAAACAAGACCAACAGTACAAGAGGTCATGAAGCATGCCACATGTTCCATGATTTTGGACTATGAAGCTTGAAAGTTCAGGCTTTTTTATCAAGTCCAGTTTGCATCCCTGTATCTACACACACTGTTCAGTTAAGGCAGAGGGATAACAAAATCTTACTGCTGCTCATGATAATGAAAATAGCAGACAATCTCACATTTTCACTGAGGACAAGTCTCTCTCACAATTTCAAGTGATCTCCTTCTCTTTTTTACCACATTACTTTGGAAATAATTTCAGTCAGCTTTGCTTTTATTCAACCCCTTCCTTCAGTACGGGGTAGCATGCAAGCACAAGGCACTTTGTTAGAATAAAAGTTGAGCTGTCAGGAATTACTCAGTATCCCAAGGTTTTAAAGTGTTTGGTGGCTGTTGAAAGAAACACAAATGAAATTCAGGCCGTTTTCAGTAACAACTAACACTGTTAGTTGGGACTGGAATTTGAGTTGGATGTTTAGTATTTGGTAAAAGAAAGAGACCATGTGTCGTTTCTAGGCTTCGTAAACAAAGTTTCTAATTTCACATCTTAAATAGCATGTGCAATTCTGTTTGAATGTCCTTGACTCCTTTGTCTCATGTTGTTCCTTGGCTTTTCCTCCCCAGTGTTGACAGTGATACTGGTATGGTCACAATCAATTTTACAGCTGGAGTTCCTGCTAATGACCAAAATTCTCCATATACATTTAAGGTATAGTTGTATTGAGTATGTGCCCTCCTACATAATGTTGTGACCTTATCTTTTACATGTCAGTATCCTTAATAATACAGCACTAAATGTCTTGCAGTTGGTCAAAATGAGATGTGAGATAATAAGTTTTTTATTTTATCATGTTAAAAAGGCATCTCAGAGGTTATATTTTGTATGGTTTCACCAGGTTGAAAAAACATTGAGCTAGCCCTATAGTGGCCTTAGACATAGCACTTAATTTGATCACAATTATGAAACAATTTTACACTACAAAGTTATCTTACCTACAATACAGCTACTAGATACTTAAACTGAGTCTCTGCATTAACATTAAATACTTTGGTTCCAACTTTCAGAACTCACATAGTGTTCAATTCATGATCTCAGAATGCAAACCTCTACTGACCTCCCAAATAATCTTTGTAGGTGAATGTCTATGATCAGCGTCATGGCAATACAGAGACTTGCACTGTTTCTGTGGTAGTTGAGATGCTCTCTGATGAAGCTGTGAGGCGGTCTGGCGGGGTCAGGCTTAGAGGTAGGTGGGCACCTCGGGTTAGAAATATTGTAAGCTGGATATTATGACAGTATATTTTGACATCATTCTATGACCATCCTGTAACTAGCATTTGCAAAAGTTTGCAGAAAAGCTAAGAAAAACAAACATTCTGTGATTTTGTGCCAATAGTATTTATAAACTTTATTGCAGATGTTATGGGTAAGAGAAGCGTTGTGTAATTCTTACTGCATGATGGAGAAGGGGAAATCATGGCGCATTGAAACAGAGCATTTTTAAACAAATTTTTTACTAAACATCAATTACAGAAGTATTGTGGAAAGGTGTCGGTTTATAAGAAGGGTAGAAAAGCAGAAGAGTGAGTCTTTAGATGTAAGCATATGTGGCTGTATCAAGTTTTTCATTCATGCTAATAGACAGAAATCATTAAACAGTTTTAGCATGACGTAATCATTTAAAAAGGTCACTGGAACACTGAAGCATTTGCAGCTTTCATTCCATTTATAGAGAGTCATAAATACCCTGTGTAATTTCCTTTTTTTCCCAAAAATGATGAAAATCAGAATATTGTGCTTGAAAGGTCTGGAGAGGAGCATCTTGAACTGATGCAAAGATCAAATTATGGCAAGAAAAACACTTATTCAAAGACACCCTAAGTGTTGCTATTTCTCTAAACATTGAAAGTCAGTCGTTTCAGGAGAAAGTCTTTCGTTTATTTTCTTAAAAGTATTCTCATGTAATCTCCATTTCTGTCTTTTCTTTTCCACTGTCTCATTTCTGTTTTGTTTCCAGACATAACCGCTGAAGAGTTTATCAAGCCCAATCCCTCTGGTTCAGCCAGTGGTCCCTCAACCAGCAAGTATACCAAGTTCCGAGAGACATTGGCTGACATGTTGGGTTACCCTAGCATGGACAATGTGGAGATTGTGTCCCTGAATGATGGGGATGGTTTCCTAGATGTCCGGTTCTCAGCCCACGGCAGTCCTTATCTGAATGGTGCACAGATGGAGAGTGCCATCATGCTTCGGAAGGACAAAGTAAGATTATGGGAGACTGACCCCTTGAGATCTGAAGAATAATTTCCTGGAATGCTAAAGAGCTCTTAAAAGCACATAAACACGCTTACAGTAGAGTTTATGATCTTGGAGCTCACAGTCTTCAATCATCAAATTTCATGGCAAAGCACCAGCCCCTGACTTTATATTTCTACATTAAATTTACCTCATGATTTTGAACACTACATTATCTTGAATTTCAAGCCAGTGCCAATGCCATGAATTTAAGATCCTGAGTTGAAATGCAGAAAAAAATACCCCGGATCACTATTCTGGTTCATTATATCCAGGAAGGTTCTTCCTGAAAATTATTCTGAGGACAAAATCAGGAAATTTCCTGAAAATTGTAATTTTCTTCTTAACTCTTTTGGAACATTGTTGCATTTTCAGTAAGCTGCATTTTTTTGTGGCCATTGTGGCTGTCATTGTTACAAGAATTAACCCCAATGCCTATGGTTGTACTGTGATTGTGACAAATTTTGAAATCTCTTAGAAATTCTCCTAGCATTTTCCTGGAAATTTAATTCCTTCTAAATAAGAGTATGAACCCTGGACTGACTTGACAGCATATTGTGTGTACACTCTCACCACCAAAAACTGTAGTTAATCCCAGAATTATCATGTGGTCCCCAGTTCCAACCAGCTGTGGGTGTGACAGTGGCACAGGTGCCAATCAACTTATGTATGGAAGAGATCTATGATGATGGCTGTTATTCCTTTTTGAACGTGACGGGCCAGCCTACCATGATCAATTCTAATGGAACAAGTGTTGTGAGCGTAGGCACCACTCTGACGGCTGAATCAGGTTGTATTGACGGGATATTTCCAGACCCGGTGCAGTGCCAGGGTGATTATTGTTACAATGGTGGGACCTGCATACAGGATGACTGGGGCAAACTGAGGTTTGTTGTGCTTAATTTCAAGCTACCTGTTTGGTAGAGTTAATATCAGGTTGTGACCCAGTGCAGAATGTAAAGCCATTGGGTCAAGTTTATGCTTTGTGATTGTGGGCATTAATATGCATTTATAGATCCAAGTAGTTTTGAAATCTTTTATTAAGTGACCGTGAGGCTGTTGCAGAATAGTTGACATATACCTTATAATTTATCTGAGATGCTGGCTTTTTGAATATTTCTAAGTTTTAGTAACCTTTGTGGTGAGCCATCTTAGTTTCCAGGATATTTTTTTACCTGCTTGTGATGCAATGCAAATGTGATGTGTACCTGTCTCTGCCAATATCTATGTAGGTATATTTTAACAGATATAAAGCTGCCAGTTGCATTTGAAGATGCCATGCCATTTTCAAGTTCTAGAAAGAGATCTAAGCCTTTGGCTGATTTTAACACAGCATCCACTCTAGACAAGCCATGCAAAATGTTTGCCAGTAGAGCAGCTCAGAAAGAAACTCTTTGAGTCTAACAGGTGAAGTTTCAAATTAATCTCACGGTTGATGGGGGTTCTCTGTTGCTGGTGGTCACAAAATAAGCATTAGAAAACTTTCATGCGATGATGTCATTACAAGTCAAGTGTATTTGGCTTTGAGCCATGTCCCTCTATAAAGCAGTCATTTTGTTGGTAAGTCTTTATCAGTTACTGACTGGAATTCTCATCTCTCCAGCTGTGCATGCCCCCAAGGGTTTGATGGACCTAGGTGCCAGCAGCGACGCCACAACTTTGATGGGCAAAGTTCTGCATTCTATCAGGGTTTGTCAGTGTGTTCAGAAGGCCGCACAAGTATTGACTTCATGACCCTTAAAGAAAATGGACTTATCATGTACAGTGGACCAGTCACTACCATTGATCTGCACAGGGTAACTATTATCTGATTATTATGTTCCACTGTATACATGTCCTCTAGTTTACCATTTTATTGTGCATTTGAGAAAGATTCCTGTTTTGAAAGTCAAAAGGACATCATGTGGAATGCAAAACAGAGCTGAGAGCCATTCATGAAGGAGTCTTCCAGACTTGCTTCGAGCAGTGGAAGGATTGCTGAGCTAAGTGTGCGGAGGCATTAGGGGCCTACTTCAGCGGGGATTGGGAACTTAACTCCACCAACAATATAATTCATTTTTCCCACTCTAAGATCAGATACCCATTAAACAGTCCTTGTAAATTGGTGAATTGTTCACTATAGACAGGGTTAGCCAGTTCTTTTGAGCCCTCAGGATACAATGATTGTCGGCTGGATATTCACACCAGACTGTTATTATGACTCCAGTTGTGATCTTGATGACCACAAAAAACAAAATGATATCAGTTCCTGGAGTCAGCATCCACTGAAATGACTTATGTCTGTGCTTGTGCCTGAGTTGTTAGAATTTATCTCTGTTTTCATCCTGTAAAAGCTTATTTGTTCATCATTTCACATTCAATTCCAGGATCCACAGGATTACCTTATTCTGGAACTCAAGTCAGGCTACCCATATTTGAGGTTAAACCTTGGCACTCAAGAGGTATTTAAACCTTTGCAAGCTAACTTGTCCCCTTGGTTATTCCTATCATTCTAAGTTACCTTCTGCCACTGAGTTATTTTCTACCACTCCCAGTGTGAACTCTTTTGTGCAAACAAAACCAGTTGACGTTAAAAGTTGAGGAAGCCAAAGTGAAGGAATAACAACTCCAACAGTGCAGTAATCTGAGAAAAAAAAACAGTTTGTTGTACTGAACTACAGTATTCAAATTTTCTGGTAACCTCAGTATTCTTGTAGGCCTTCAAAAAGGAGTCAAGCCTTCAGATAAAATTGTTTGCACGTGAAAACTGTATTTGTGTTTTACTGCAAAAGGAAAGAATTTTTTAGTGCTGGTAAAGAGAAGACTGGGAAAGACTTTTGTCTTATTGACATTTCTGTTTTACAAACTAGTTTTTTTTTTTTACTAGTGGCAGACTTTTCAACCAAACTAAAGCCAAGTATTGTCTAATCTTTAACTTAGCTAGGTGAGTTAAACAATTGCATTCAGTAAACTAAACAGGACAAGATTGGGTCTTGAATTGAAAATGGTTGTGTGAAGAATGACACATTTTTTGAACCACTTTAGAGTTTGTATTTGCCTGGGTTCTGTAACAGTGTCTGTAAGGTGNAGTGCACTCTGGCCATCCTTTGTGAATTATTCTTTCCACCTACATTCACCATGTAGTTCTGGAAAATCATAACAAAGAATCACTAACCACAATGAAAGGAACAAATTACAAGTAAGGGTTGAGGAGAGGTTGGTAGGGGGAATTACTCTGCTGATCGCTGGAGGGGAAAAACCGTCATCATCTGCTGGCAATGACATAGCTGATAAACAGAAAAGGAAGGGAAGTTATTTTAATTGACCAGAATCAGCTGGTCATTTTCATATACTTAATAAATACAATGATATTTCTGACTTGGTATAAATACAATTGAATACTTTTATGATGATTTGTATATTGTTTCATATTTTTTCAGTTGTCACTCACTATTAGTGCAACCAAATTGAATGATGGCAAGTGGCATCATTTGGACATTGACAGAGAAAACCAGGTATTAAGTGAATATAAATTGCATACGACCTCTTAAATTGTATCTTATAAAAACATTGCATAAGACATCTTAAATTGTATCTTGTAAATAATGTTTGCAGTTTGCTGCAAGAAATCAGAATGGAGTTCTCACACTGACCTTATGTTTAGGCACTGGAAGTAGGGATGGATTCACAAATTAGAATACTGATTCTTGGATCTTAGAATATGTCTAAAATGAAAGAAATGACCTCTGGATCAGAAAAGATATATTGATTTTCAGGTTCGATCAGAATTTAACTGGTCCCTTCAGGTCAGATCAGAACTTAACCGATCCCATTTTTTAAATCCTCAAAACTCACTGTGATAGCTTGAATTCCAGTGTTCTTCGTTAAACACTTAATGCATCACTTCTCCTGCAGCATGTAACACTGACAGTGGATCACTGCAATTCCGCCTTACCTGATGTCAATGGCACTGTTAGTGTCGCTAGCTGGGACAGCTGCAGAAAGTCTGGCACAGTTGGTGGACCAGATGTTTTGCTCAATGTTCAGTCGCTGCTGCAGCTTGGTGGCCGTTATCCTGCCACATCTCCTCCATCCTACCCACCAGGTGTCACTTCTAGTGGTTTTGATGGGTGCTTGAGGAATCTTGTGCACAATACTAAGGTAAATCATAAATTTTTTTTTACAGCATGTTGAGTGGAGATACATTCTACCTGAGAGCTTACATATCATCCATATGGATGTACAGCATTACGCTCCATAAAAATTATGCATAGAGGAAAGCAGGAATCACACAACCTTTTTTTAAGTATAAAGAGCTCTACTTCATTATATAATTGTCATGTTCCTAAGTTTGAATGCTTCCAGAGGGCTTGTCAGAATTCTGAACAAACTGATACCAAAATTAACATTGGAACCATTTTGTGGAATAAGATTGTGTGCATTGTCATCGATGAGTGCTAAAACTTTTTCACATATTCAGTTTTATGGGATTTGTTGCTCATATTCAAGATATTTCTACAATGATGGTGAGACCTGAGTACAGTAGAATCTCACAGTTCATATTTCTTGGCACCAACTAAGAAATTCAAATTATTAAATGTATGTGGTATTCAAGTTCATGAGCTAAATTTCATATACAGATACAGAGCAAAAGGATGGAGCATTGTTACCAAATAGGCAAGGAGTTTTAGGAGGCTTTAAACTCATGGTGGTTACCCAAAGAAATAAATCTTCCACCATTTTTTTTATTTTTCCTCTATTTTGGTACCCATAGAACTTCAGCTTTCTGTTACTTACAGTATTGATCTTATATAAGTAGTGCTTTATTCTATAGTAACTGATGTAACTCCTGCCCAGTCTTGCCCATCTCCCGCAGTTTCATATCTGTCTACTTTAATTTAACACAGACCCTTGGTGTCGCATATTTACATGGGGAGCTCTAATTATTTACATTTACATGGACAGATAATTATGCTTTATATAATCTGATATCATTTTTTGTTTCTTCTTTTTTGTTCTCATCCTTCAGCTTTATGATTTGTACTATAAGACACTTCCTGAGTGGCAGTCTGGTAATAATGGGTGCCCAGCAGAAGAAGCCATTTGTGGGGAAGGCACCACTCAGCCAGTGTGTGGAGCTAATGCCATGTGTGAGGCTCAGTTAGGAGGTTCACAGCAAACAACATGTCGCTGTCATCCGGGCTGGTATGGGGACAAGTGTGCAAAAGGTTTGTGCAGTTCTAATAATCTAAATAATAAACAGAATGGAGCCCTCCAAAATCTTAACTTGTCTATTCCATGATATAAGTGTGTGAATAAGGAAGCCTGGACATTTCTCACATCACAGTAAATGCAAATTATGAGATCAGATAAGATAATACAACTTTGGATTTCACCTGCTCTAAAAATCTGCTCATTCTTAGTAATCCTCTGATCCAGAGTTGAGTTCGCCACTGTGGCGGTGCCTTTCCTGTGTCAACTTTTAAAGGTATTTTGAATTTAAGCAAATGGGGTCGTGCAGTGCATACCAGTCCTTTTACCCAATGTTCATGTATTGTTCAATCAGACACTCCTATACGAGATTTCGAGGGGACAAATAGTTTCTTCAAGTGGCAACTGCCGCCATCTCTCATCACTGAAACCAAAAGGATTGGCAGTCTCCAGATGATGTTCAGAACCAGACAGACATCAGGCATGTTGTTTGCCATGTCAAGCTCACAGCGGAACATTCTTCTACAGGTGAGTGCCTTAATTATGCTCCTCATTGCAATAGATGCCTATTTATGTCCTCATGCTTCCGACATAAATACATTTATGTTCAAAACATAACAGACTCTATAATTGATGATGTGGTTAACTATGGCCACTTCTGTGAAGTGACGGTTTTATTGAAATGACAATCACATTTATTTATCTCCATATAATATTGGTAGTAATACACATTAACAACAAAGCTGCTTATGTACACTTAATGATAACATTTTGTTATCAATGTAAATTCCTTATTCCTCAATGTGGTGGGTGCCCGAATTTTGTTCCTCGCCATGATAAGCATCTTTGTTAAGTTCCTCACTATGTGGATGCGTCAGTTATGTTCTTCGCTGTGGTGAGTGCATTAATCATGTTCCTCATTATGGTGAATACCTTCGCCATGTTCCTCATTGTGGAAGGTGCCTTAATTATGCCATATTGGTCAGCCAGCTGTGAAATAAATAAAGAAATCTGTATCTATCAGTGTTGTTTGAGACAGATCTTGCCTCCCACAAGTGTTCTTGCACCACAGACAACTCTCCTGATCTTTTGTGGAAAGGAGGAAAATATTCATACACGAAAAGCTGCATCATCACACACTTAACCTTCCTTGAGTCACTTACATTCTCCAACTGAAGTACTTTGCAAGCATTGTTATGGATGAATGTTTCCATGCGAGCTGACGTTGCTTCATCTAGAGAGTGACATAGCATTTTGGGTTTGTCTGAACAGACACATGGTGAGTGCCCTAGTTCTGTTCCTCACCATGGTGGAAGCCTCATGTTGTTTACTCTGTAACCCTCATCCATTTTTGCTATGTCTTGAAGGTGCGTTTCTTGTTGTTTAGAAGAAGACTATGATTTGTATCTTTGTTCATCTTATATATTTTTCAGCAGGAGAAAAATATCAGTGAAATATACAGAAAAAGTATTGTTCAAGAAAAGTTGCATTTTTATTTCGAACTGCTTCACATTTCTGCACATCACATCACATTACATTTCTGATATTTAGATGTTTAGGTGCTGGCTAAGAGAATGTCTATAATATTCCGAAATTGTCATTTGTCAACATTTCTGTGCTTTGCAAAAACAGTGGGTCCAAATTTGAAAGGGAATAAAGCTATCAGTGGAATATTTTGGCAAGCTAATGAAGTATACATTCGACAAGAAGCTGCATAATCGTATCTGAGCAGGATGTTGGTTAAGATTTCATAGTTCACAATTGCAGAATTTATCGACTCTAAAATCACAGGGCAGATATTTATGTTACCCTTCAATTTTCCTCTTCTGCATGCTAGGTTCCTCTACAGTGTGTATAGATAAGATTAAGAACATAGGAGTAGGGCATTATAGATTTCCAAAATGATTCATGGGAAAGTAGAGAAATATTGGAGTAACTAAACCTATGATGTGCTATTAGGGTGAGATAAGGAAACCTGCGATCCGGATCTGAAAAACATTATCTAGACACAGAGTATCATGTTATAAAGAGGTGGAGGCAAGCAGCCATTTATTTTCTCTCTGTTTGTTTTCTTATTACAGCTGAGAAATGGCTTTGTAACCCTGACCTATGATATGGGCCAGGGAGTGAAGACCTTAGCTCTGAACAATGCTCCAGCCAATGGTGGCACATGGCACATGGTGCGTGTTGAGCGCTATGGCAATGAGTTTCTTCTCAGTATGGATGGTGGAGAAGGACGCAAATACAACTACCAACAAGCTGACACAACACTGGGTGTCTTATTTGAGGTTCAGCCATATGTGAGTGCTGGAGGATATGTCCCACCAGTTCCAGGCAATCCCAGTCAAGTGACTGATGACCTGACTAGCAGTAAGTCTGCACTATCTGTTTTAACTATTAGGTCATTGGCACCTATTTTTTTTTCTTTTATCTCCATAAATGAAAAGTGTTATTCTACAAATTACTGTGATGTTTTTTTTCTCCAAGGAGATTGAGGTACTTCCATTGCCCTAACTTTAGTGAGAAGAAAAAGGGGGTCAGGGAAAAAAAATGTTCACAAATCTCTTTCAAAGATGGACACCTCTCCCTCTGACTTGATCTTCAACTTTTTATTAGGTTGGTTTTGACTGTTTGTTAATACATGCACTTAACACACTTTATTTTTATAAGTGTAAGGCTCAAAATGTGCCTGAAACTTTTTATTTGACAACCTTATCTAGATCACAGGTCTTTTCACATATTTCTGATATTTCTGACACTGACGCTGGCCATTTTATATATTAAAGAATTAATAAGATTGTACACGACCAGTGATTTTGTCTATTAAGTGGCGCCATGAACCTGTAACTACTAACCTTATCTTCAACCTATGAAACACTTGAAAATGGTTATTACAGAATTCACAGGCATCAGTAAGCTGGTTCATATACAATACTACCCATTGGATGGTCTAACCCTACAATCTCTTTTTGCAAAATATTTTACAACTGCATTCATTTCATGTGAAGGGTTCTGTAATTAGATGTGATTAAGTTTATGTTCAAGACTAAATATTTTGTGTTTTTTTGCTTTTTTGCTCCTTTTAGGAAGAAACAGGATGATTATCGTATATTTTGTTGTATTGCTATCCCCACATGTTCTGTTGCTGTGGATTTGAAATGCTTGGCATAATTCACCCAATTTCTTTGACATCTTGCTGTCTCATACCAAGACTAATGCCCGCTCACACAGCCTCACACTGTTATTACTAATAGGCCTGATCACTCTTAAGACTTTCTCAATTCACTGGGGCGTAGATAGTTCCTCTGCCATTTATAGGTGCTGATCACTATTTTTTAGACAATATTTACCTTTGTCTCTAGCCAGTTACCCATTTTACAGACCAGAGGACTGAGGATAATGTGAATGAGAAATTTTCCCAAGGCACTTATAACATGATTTGGTCAGGAATGGAACCTTTGATGTTCAGATCTTGAATCCAGCACTGCAACCTTGCAGCAGCTTTGCTATACACTTTTTTTATTCTTTCTCCCATATTAGCTTGTGTCCAAGACATTCGAGTCAATGACCACTGGCTGCCACTGACCACAGACCCGGGTAACAACGACCCTGCTGCCGGTGCCACACTTCTTCTGGACCAAGGTGTAGTGAATGATTGCTTCAGGAATGACTGTGACGGCCAAACTTGCCCGCCAGATAAAGTCTGTTACCCACTGTGGGAAGCATATGAGTGCAGGTAGGGATGGGGAATAAAAGTCTGTTCACTTGAGACAAAAGACTCAAACCATGGCCTAAGCTCAGTCTTTGTGCCCTCATGGAATTCCAGGGGCTTCTGGAATGAGGTCAGTGCAGAGTTCCTGGATGTGGACAGCTTGTGGACCATAAATCATGCACCAATTTGTACTTTGGCCATGTGGTCTTCCATCTCAAATCTAAAGAGAGCTGCGCTGGAGATGCACACCAAAGTATATTCAGGGCCAGGTGATCTTCTAAGATTCGTTTCCTTTTAATTAATTTGCATTGAACCTGCCTTGGTAAGCAACTGCTGCAGCTCTCTTTGGATTTGATGTGGGAGATTGCACATGAAAGTGTAAAATGAATCTTTTGTTATGATGACATGTTATCCTAGACACATGACCATAAAGATGCACTGCATAAATCTCATTCTGAAGACAAAAATGTCTTGAAATTTGCTTAAACTTCTGGAATAGCCTAGAAAATTGTTTCTTTCTCAAAATTGGCAAACCAGTTTGATTACACAGCAGACATCATCATAAAAATCAATGGCAATGAGTGTAGTTGTACTCGAGCACAAAGTTGAAATGATATCCAAATTGGGGCATGAATACTGTGAGCTGTTTCAGAGAAAATTGACTTTGATGTTGAAATTCACCTCAGGCCTTGTGACTTCCCAGTCATGGGTCAAAATATTGTATCACTAGTTGTTAAAGAAGTTAAATTATGGGCTGTGCTGAACAGGTCTCAAGACACAGATGTTAGAATGCTGGAAACGTTTGAAACACAGATATCAGAATGCTGACCAGGTCTGAAACAGAGATATTAGAATGCTGAAAATTTCTGTAACAAGAAAATCTGTTAGGAAAAAAGGCACATTGTAATACCATAAACAAACGGAATTAATGACAACAAAGACTGTTTTCAACAAGACTGTTAGTTAGTCATGATGTCTGAAAAGGTTGCTGTTGGCTGGTGCCATCTTTGCTGTGAACACGACTGACTTGATTTTCATTCACCTAATACCTAGGTAATCATGTCAGAGGAAGATTAAAGTGATTGATGGAGGGTAGAGGGGGAAGAGGGAGAAGCAGATATTGCTTTAGTGTTAATGTTTTTTATGTCACATATATCACATTACTAGGTCACAGTCTATGTTCATGTTCATGTGGTAGGGTTCAGGAGGTTTTCACCTAAAATCCAGGTTTTTGGTTTTTTTTGGCATCATTGTTTTTTTTTTGCCTTCATGTATGAAGATTATGCACATCAGGTGAACAGTTGTTCTTATTCGAGGTAAGAAATTTTGTGAAAGGCATTCGCCAATGAAATCATAAGATCTATCAAAACATTTCAGTCTGACTATAACTACCTACTTCTTTTAACTTCACTCAGTAAGAATTGAATTGATTTCAGTTTTTAGCTTAACATATCATGAGCAAGTGTTTTGCAGTGCTGAACAGCTTTGATTTATTTGTCCTATAGTTTGGTACCCACTGGTCCTGAAGAGTGTCAAAGTCCTCATCAATGCAAAACAGGTTTCACGGCATTAAAAAGTCGTTAAATTTTAAATGATGACTTTCAGATCCTTAAAATTCTTTGAGAATATATGCTGACCACCAATCACATGCTCCGTCATCAAGGATTGGTAACTTACAACCTTTTCTGAGTCCATGTTAAAGTAAAATTTAGTAAATTCTTTATATTCCCCCAAACAGTCTCTGAAAAGTCTTTGACTTGTCCTTAGTTATTATCATAAAAATTCTAGTATGAGGCCTGAATAAGATTTTGATTTACTTTATTCTTCCTCAGGTGCAAACCAGACTTCATTCTCCATGGAAACCCACCAATATGCACACCACTGTGTGATGTTTTCATGTGCTACAATGGAGGAATCTGTTCTGTGGTGAATGGTGTTGCAGTGTGTGAATGCCCAGGGGGCTGGAGTGGTCCAACATGTGCCATGCCCTATACTGACACAGATGATGCTGGCATGCATCCAGGAATCATTGCTGCCATTGTCATTGGAATTTTATTACTCATAAGTACGTTATCACCAATCTACTGAAATGTCTTGTTTATTTGTTGCCAGAAACATCAGTGCACTCTGAACTAGTGTGTAGGTGCTTTCAGCCCCACGCCCAAAGCTGCCTTTAAGAATAATTTGCTCATAGTGCCAGGTATCTGTGCATTTCGTGTGGTCAATTCCACGCCCACCGAGTTCGCCAAGTCACCCCTCCAAAGAACATAGGAGGGGGAACCTGAGAGTTGCAAAGAGGCTTTTTATGAACTCCTGGGGCTGGACGGGTGGTATCCTCCGGTCAAATTAAAATGGGGGTGTGGAGTCGTAGCTTATCCCCGCTTAGGATCACCTGTGCCGGCAGGCCAATGACCGGGCCTACTTTCGGGCCTCTGGGTGCAATGAGGTCGTAGCTGGCTACCCCGACTCGCCACTCCATGGGGGTAGTCTGCGCTCGAGGGGAACTGGGATGGAAGGCCACCCGCCCAAGAAAATCGGTGGCNAAATGGGGGTGTGGAGTCGTAGCTTATCCCCGCTTAGGATCACCTGTGCCGGCAGGCCAATGACCGGGCCTACTTTCGGGCCTCTGGGTGCAATGAGGTCGTAGCTGGCTACCCCGACTCGCCACTCCACGGGGGTAGTCTGCGTTCGAGGGGACCTGGGATGGAAGGCCACCTGCCCAAGAAAATCGGTGGCTCTGTGGACCGCCTCCGTTCTCCGAAGGGTCTAAGGCTGTGAGCGAGCACAGCCACAAAGCTGAAATTATATAGGGACTCGTGACGTACTACGAGTGCCTGCTTATGGTGCCAGTTGACCTCTAACTGAGGACAACTCTCTTCCTTCAGACTAGTCTGCAGTATTTCTCATTATGTCTCAGAGCACCGATTTTTTTCATGAGTTCCACTGCCAGGTTGCTGTCCCAGACCTTCTCTTCTCTTCCTTCAGTTTTTTTTTTTTTGTGAGTTCCTTAATGGCATTTACTTTCAATTGGGGAGGGTGTGCTCCCAACATGTGCCCTGCCAGTCATCCAGTGAACCCTTTCCTCTGCAGGCCAGAATGGCAGTGGTAGTCTGTCCGCTTACTTGCTTTGGTGGACATGCCCTGGAAGATCTGCAGCCGCTCAGTTGGAAGTATTTTTTTGGTGGGGTTTCTCTGTCTAATCGAGAATATTGTACTGAAACTGTGTCTGGAGATCGGTATTATAATCACGTTTTTTTATGTCAGTAGTGAAAACATGCCAAAAGAAAAGGATTAATTTTTGGTAAGATGCATTTTCTGCACTCCAGAAATAGTCACTTCAAACAATTTTAGATAAAATGAAAATCAGGCTATTATAATGAGCTTATGACAGCCTTCAGGATTTGTCATAAAATTTTGACAGCTGAAAATGACTCTTGGGAGCATTGCTTGAGGATGTCATTATCAGCCGTCAGTGTTCAGTAACAATGTTGAGCAGTATACATAAAACTGCTGGATCTATTATGGACATGAAGGCTGTCACAGAGGTATTAATAGGTCAGAGAAGGACAGGGTGTGAACCATCCATATTGTGATTGTCATTGACTCAAAGAGGTATATTGAGAAGTGTTGAGTTTCTTTGCCTGACAGCAGACTGGTTAAAGAAATTAAGGGCCACAGCAGTCAGATCAGTGACCTGGACCTACTCTTCAGGACATTCCGGTATCAAAGAAAATGAAATGGCCAAAAATGCACAGGTGTCTGGGGCAATCAAATATGACAAAGTAGATGTATCACAAAAATAGAGAGAGAAAGAAGAGAGGTGGATTGAACATCCCTCCTTGAAGCAAATACTGGAAATGGATAACATACAAAGGGAAGGCAAAAGTTGCAAGCTTGCGACCACTAGATAGCATCAGGTACAGGTTGTAGAATGACTCTTCAATGGGTTCAATGCCAGGGAAAAGAGCATTTTTGGAGCTGTCCAGAGTGCAATAATATTGTTTCCAGAAACAAGGAAGAAATAACAAAATTAGTTCTGTGACATGGAATATAGTGATTGGATTGCTTAGTGTATGTGCAAGATGATCTTTCCATGCTTTTTTCATGTGTTTACTATTCCATATCCCCCCCCCCCCNAACCACCACCACCACAAATAGGCGGGTGCCAAGCCTAATTCAAGAACATCTAAAAACCACAGGTACTTGTAGTGATAGTAATCAAACCTGCAAATTTCAAGTTCAGGGTATTCCAAAGTTCCTATAGCCTGATGGCAAAATATACAGTACAAGCACAGCCCCACATCTCCTTGCCGAGGAGCCATGCTGATACCATTGCTGTGAGGATATCAAGATGGTTCCTGGCAAGGAGACAGGGAGATTGCATAACAGGGTGCACCTGAGATGTGTCTTTTTTTTTTTTTCTGTCATGCTAAAACCAAAACTTTTCCTGTCGCTGTATCAGAGATGCATTGATTATATAACCCATTCTTATTTTTCAAACCTAATGTGGCATGATTACATCCTCTGTTGTGTAAATTATTACATTTATCTAGTACCAGGGAGAAGTAATCATGGGTCTCAGATAAATGATGACATTTTGACCAGTGCTACCCCATACACCATCATGTCATCTCTGTGACAGGGGGCTTGTAATATTTCATCATTTATTCTTCCAGTCCTGATTGTGGTGATCATCCTGTTCTGCATGAGGAAGGGAGGAAGTGACAAAGAGAAAATGGTCATGGAGGTGGATCCTGATGATGATTTCATCCGTGAGAATGTCATGTTTTATGATGAGGAGGGTGCTGGTAAGTTTTTCATTAAGATTCTTGTACAATAAAACGGTCAACACGAAATTGGAAGGACTGGCCAAGTCATTATAGGATAAATGAGTTCTTTGTTATCAGTGTACAGTTAAACATAAGTGTAAATGAAACAGAAATGTCAAATGGCACTGATTCTTGGTGATGGCTTCAATAACCAATAATAGGTTATGGTGCCCCATGTTGACAATATCATTGCCTTTGATTGATGCAATTTTCACCAAGCACCCAACCTAATTTCTAGTTGTCAGATCACTAGTGGACAAGAGGGGGAAAAAAAATACTATGGCAGCAGCTCATTTTTTTTCTCTCTTTCTCTGTCAGTTTTTCCTCTTGCCAGTACGATTTCAAAGGTTCCCTGAAAGTCATTTCGTGTAAATTGTAAAATTTTTTTATGAATAAAGAAGGCCTTTGGATGGGGATTCTACTATTCTTTAAGATAAACTGAGATTTCTTTTAAGGTGCTGTCATAGACCTAGCTGTGGTGAGCTAGGGTGATCACGTGATTCTCAAGTTGTTTTTGGATCGGGACAGGGCGCTAACTTCTGGTTTACCATGTTTCAGTATGATGGAAGGGAGAAATCTTCATCTGGCGCTGAGACATTTTCAGATAATTTGTGAAATTGAGAAACACAAGTTTGAGGAAGAGAAATACTATCAAAGACATGCTCTATTGCCATGCCCTGTGTCCTGAAACACTCGTAAATTGATTTTAATAATTTTAGCGCCACTCGGTAAGACTACCTGGCAAGAAGTTAATTTGCACCATGTGGCTGCAATTTCCATGTTGCCAGTTTGCCCATATTTCATATCAATTCACCTGAAACAGTTTTCTGGGGTACCTACTCATATTGGCAAGTTACTGACACTTGAAAGCGTCATCGTAATCAATATTGTGTAATGTAAGGTCTTTGTATTGATCAGAGCTATCCTCGCATCGCGAAACACAACAGTTTCTAGCCATATTTACTGGTCCCCGGAAGTGAGTGTATCACCCGGCCTGCTCAGGAATATTCCACGAGAAAGGTCTATGTGAAGTGAGTTCTGTTGTACTTGGATCGCTCATATTTATAAAGCATAAATGTTAGAGGGCTAATCAGATAGTACAGCTGAGACAGGTAGCCAGGTCACATCCCTCTCCCTGTCCTTGTGCTTGAAATTCTGCAGTCATACTGAACATTCCAAATGCCAAATATGAGGCAAAAGTGAGGGGCATGAGCTGATTTCACTTTGTTGTTATTTCCCCTGATATAACCACTAAATGTACACTGCCTTCTGTAGGGTATGAATTTACAGGTACTTATTCTTTCTAGGTCTTCCTTTCATCACTATTAAGCTAGGCATGCTTATCTGGGTATCCCAAGTCCATTGCCTTTCAAGTTATTGCCAGTAATTGTCGAAAATGATATGGTCCATTCTAAGACAAGTTTTGAATTATGATATAATTTATAAACATATTATAGTACAAGTTCAGATCCTGTCTAATCTATAAAGGTTTTTGACCGATACACCAAAAATTCTAAAACTTAGCAAGATGACATAATTGATGTAGGATGTGCATGGGCATGTTAGATTACACCAGGAAAATTCTCAACAAAACAGATGGCACTCTTATTGTGGTCACCTAATCCCTAAACAACGAGGAATTTTTATTGATTTTGAGTTTTTATTCCATTAATAATATTATGATCTATAATTCTCATGTCATTGCTATGCCTGCTAATGCAATTTCTTTGTTATGATTATCTGGTCAGGCCAGATTACTCTGTAACTTTCTTAGCTCCAATGAGAGCATTCAGTACCATAACAACAGCCTCTGAACACCAGCATTGAAACAGCAACTCACCTGCTCAAAGCTATGTTGTATGCATTTTATAAATGGATAGGCTGACATACAAAAATGAGAATGAAATGTTTCCCATGTTAATAGATCATGGTAGGGATCAGATATGCAACTATTATATATGTCTAAATTTGTAATGTAGCCATCAGACTATACTGCTCAAGTTATGGATTTCACATATTGCTTTACACAATCAAGTTTCTTATAATAAGTATGCTTTTATATAAGGAAAACCATACTTATTATCAAGATATATTTACTGCTAAGGTCAAAATGGTAGAACTATAATAATATGTCTGTGTCTCTTGAGGTATTTATTTATCAAGGTTCCTCTATAGTGGCATATTTTAAACTGTCTATCCAACAGGTGAGGAGGACCATGATGCTTATGACATCACACTGTTACAGCAACCAGGCATGGAGACACCGGCCAGACCCACCATGCCAGACAAAGAGGATGAAATGAGACGAAGAAGTGAGTACAAATTTCGTAACATCAGATAGAGATGCCAGTCTGTCACAAATTTCTTGAAAAAGGCTCGGGCGTCCGAAACTTATCATTGGTGTGTGTTTCATACAGTTTTAACTGCAGTTCTGTTTTACCTAGATTAGCCAAGCTGACCCTCCGTAGATAATTCCGTAAAGTTTTTTCAAGCTCAGGTGGCGTTTCTGATTGGGGGTAACACATACACACTCAAACATACCGATCACAGAAACCCTTATTTACTAAATTAATATTGTTATGAAACATTTTGCAAGTTCCAGTATTTCATTGTATAGAACTTTAGAAATTTTTTATGTGCCTATTATGAAAACAAATATGGCTGTTGCAAGCATTACTAAATCCCCTATAGTCTGTTTTTCATATTGAACCATAGTACCGGTATCTCTCTTTCTCACAAATCAATCCCCTACACAAATGACTTCCACTGTTTACTTGCCTCAGGGCTAATGGTATCATATTCTCTTATCTCTTCTGCTACTGTTATGCTTCTGATACCATCTCTTCCAGTTTTTTTGCATCATAAATATTGGAGAATATGCCTAAACTGAAGCATTTCAGCTGGTCCCGTTTATTTTGTGATAAGCTTGATGAAGTGAAGTTTTAACATGTCATGAGGCTGCTTTGTCAGTTGAAATGGGGTGCAGTTGCCTCCCTTGCAATGTCACTTCTTGCAGCCTACTAGCCTACTACTACAAATAATTATGTTTTTATACTTTTGCTCAGAGAGACAGACTCTGGCAGAAATTCCCTCATATTTTTGAAATCAGAAAATAGCTTTACTTTGTTCAAAATCGAATACCTTTAAAGACTTAAAAAAAAACTGGGATAACTTTAATTTTAAGCAAGTTAACAGGCAGATATAATCTGTAATTGCTTTCCTAATCTAGGTGTTTTATTTTGTCACAGCAAAAACCATATTGCCTACCACTACTCCACACTCCCATCCTCAGCATAAAGTCTGTAGAGATGCCTCCCCCCCCCCCCCCCCCNCCCCCCCCCCCCCCCCCTTCAAGAAGCACCGAGCTTTCTTACATACCTTCCCCCATCTCCCTACCTACAGCACCTATTTGCAAAACTACTCTTTTCAAATATAAAAATCAGGGTTCATGTGGGTCTTTAAGTGTCTTTAACAGTCATTTTAGAGTCATTAGTTAGCTCGTCAAGTTTTGTAAAAAATGGTTCTCGGTTCTTTTGTAGTCCTTAGCTTTCTGACAGGGGTCTCTATAAATTGTGCTGCTCTCGATAATGGGTGTGTGAAAATCCCAAATTCTATAGCTTTACTGACATGAGGTCATTTTTTTTTTTGATCTAGAGAGATAAAATGTTGCCATTCCATTTGTTTACAGTGATTGGCAGTTAAAATTACTCTTTTACACTGTGACCAGGCAGCAAGTAGGTTTGCTGAAATGGGCCGTCCAAAGGTCTGTCAGTTTTATCATGGGAAAGTGGCATGAATACTGAAAACGAAACTATCTGTACAGCATGGGTCATTTTCAGAAAGTCAAGTCAGAATTGATTTGTAACTGATATCAGAAGCTCCTTCACTGTGGATTTGCCATGTTTTGTTGATGAATTTTATTATGAAGGCAATAGCCCTTCGGTTATGAGACCTGATGAATGGTTTTAAATTGGTATTTCTAGATTTGTACAAAATATCAGCACAATCATTTCAGATTCACATGTTAACCTGTCTTATGCCAGTGATTCTCAATCTGGGATTCATAGATCCTTGAAGTCCTGTGGTCGTGAGCATCTTTCTGACTTCATAACTTCGTTGCTTCCGGTCATGACCATATTCGATATCTTCTGTCATAGGGTTGGGGTAGTCCACACAAAACGTGTTTAAATATCTAAGGAAGCCTTTCAGGATGAAAACTGAATTTCTTTTGAGTTTGTTTTTTTTTAGCCAGTGTTTTATCTTTCTGTCAGTGTGAGAACAAATGAAGTCTCTCATGTGACAGGGAGTGTATATATAACAGAGCAGGCAGCTCATTAGTGTCTTTGATTAGACAGAGCTCTTGTAAGCTGTGGTGTTCTGTGTTGATGAATTACACTTTCAGCATTAGATGTGAATAATTAAACAGATCTCTGCGCCAGTTCAGACTTATCGAGTTACTGGCTACTGTCAGCATAAGGATGAAAAATGCAAATGTATATACTGTATTATGAATGAAACGAGAGTCATGTCAACAAGAAATTCAGGGCGCCATTAATACCTCAAGGTTATCACAGTGAATAGTAACATCTTGCGCAATCAACTTGGTGCAGTTCTCCCTTTCCTTACCTCCCATTTTTCTTTTTGTCTAGGCAAATGTTGTGAAATTGTCTCTAAGTGATATGGGTGGGGTACTTTCCACTGCAGTTCGAACAACTTCCTTCAGTGTGAAGATATCTTCAAATCTCCTGTTTGGAAAATACTTTTCTTAAATATTCTGTGCACAAGAAATTCAAGGCACTGAGGTATAAGCGTGCAGAGACCATCAGATCCACTTTTGAACTTCTTACATGGTAAAATTATTTTTTTCACACACACATTGCGAACTTTAGTAATGCTGTCGTGCCATTGTTTAGAACCATGTGAAACATCCGCCATTTTGCAGTTCAGCTTTCTAAAGTTAAGCATCTCTTTGCCACACTGTCATTTATTTACATTGTTTTAAGGTTTTTTTTATTCCCTGTGCCTATTCTTGCACAAATATTGAAAATTTTCATCCCAAGCAGATTCTCCTTGACTGCAAATTTATTATGGTTATGTTGAAACATTCACAGTTTCATTTTTGTGCAGGATGCTATTCCTCACTGTTAGTTGGCTGAGCCGAGTAGAGTTCATTTAGCATGGAGTCATTTTATTAGAAATTTTAATCAACCCAAATGAAAAGAAGCCGCTGTCCAAAGTCCCTCTTCAGTCATAGTAAAATATTTATGGTAACCCAGCAGTGAGTTTCACAGGACTTTCTATAGTATGACTACTGGTGCTCCCTTGAGGGAGGAAAAAGTGATAATGAGAGGAAAAAGTGATAGAGAGAGGAAAAATAAACTGCTGCTATGGCAGTTTTCCTTTAGCCCACTGGTGGTTGTGCGCATGAAGATTATGTTAAATATTGCTTTTTATCAAAGGTGATGGCTGTGTGCAATGACCCTTTATAATACACAGCTTGGAAGCACAACATGCCAGACTTACTCGCAACTCTTGTGAAAGATTATCCTTGCCCCGTATATTATACAGAAAATGCATTACAAAAACCTCGCTTAACCCCAAAGATTTAGCTTATCCCTTCAGTTTTGTGTTCACAGGGTTCTACTGTACATGTAAGGACACAATCAGTGATTAGATCTATAGTAGAACCTCGATATTAAGTATGTACTTGATGCATGGAAAAGGCATATTTACTGGTGAGGTATACATTACACTGAGGGCCACTTCAATAAGGAAATAAGATTTTAAAAAACATAGAATTTGTGCCTGTGGAATTCATACTTAAAAACAAGGTATCCTTGTTTAATGAATACCTAATACTGCAGGTCCACAGTTTTTTGTTTTATTTTGGAAAGCAACAAAATGGGCTGATCTATGCGTGAATGATTTCTATTTTTAAAGATGCGCCAAGACTGGAACGGCCTGATGCTGGTCCACGACTGGACAGACCTGATGTGGGAAGTTTCATCAAGGATCGAATTCGTGATGCAGAAGATGACGATCCATTTGCTGACAGCACACGTGCATACAACTTTGAAGGTGGGAACAGTGACGCAGGCAGCCTGAGCTCCCTCAACACCAGCAGCAGTGGTGGAAGTCAGGATTATGACTATCTCAGTGACTGGGGACCCAAGTTTGCCAAGTTGGCCGACATGTATGGTGCTGGTCAGAATATGGAGTCATGATCTAAAAACGGTAGAGCTCCCTTTTGTTTGAGCATTTCTAAATGCAGAGCTTTCTGGCTGGGATGGTAGCTGAGATTGTTATTAATCTGTTTATATAGCGGAACGACCAGGCCAAACACTGATGTAAATTTAAGAGATGTTGGATTTTGCAGTGTCATTTGTAGAATAGTTGTGACCTTCTGTCTGATAGTATGTCAAAGACATTCCACAAATCCATGGTTGTAATCAATATTTCCATCCAACAAGTGTCCTTTATCTCTGTGAATATTGCCAGAACTCATATAAAGGTAGATTCTTCATCAACAGTTTGTCAAGCCATTGTTGCCTGTATTTAATATGTCAGTTAGGGAGATTATGAGCTGCTTGTCGCAGTTTTAAAAAGATAGTTGGAGGATTAGCCAAACAAGTGCAAATGCAACAGCTAGAATTTAAGTGTTTGCCCTTACCCTTAGTTCAGTAACTCGTGATGATTCAAAGCACTGTTAGAAACATCCTGATTCTAGTTTTAAGCTGCTTCAGTGTTTAGAGCTAATAAAGAAAATTTTGTCGAGTGGGCTCTTCCATTCTTCCATAAGCAAAAACTCAAATACTGTATATGATCTCTGGTGCTCAGGAGACAGCATTTCAAACCACATGAGTTGACGTAGTAAGAGACTGTGTGCTTCTGTCCTCTACAACAGCTATATTATTTTTTTGTTCCTCTTTGTTCACATATCATGAGTTGTTTTTGCAGCATGTATATACATACTGTATAACATTTACAACATTCCACAGGTTCAAACCACACTTAACAGTTACCACCTTTTGTACAACCAAAGCAAATATACAGTTTGTCTTTATTTATTCTTACTCTTGCACCATCATGAGTTTAAAGAATGAATAGAAATTAGTGCTGTTTTTAGAAGTTCAGGCCAATCTGTTATGTTTAACAGATCTGGTCATTTTGACCTCAACGGGGCTTGTAAAATTAGCCAACCATGGATCTCTTCTTGTTAAATGTGGCCTAGCTCTACTTCATATACAGTTGAACCCTGATAATACAATTACCCTTCAGACTGAGCTGTAAAGGTTGTGTTATCAGAAGAATGTGTTTACCAGAGTGCTTGTTATAAGGAACAAAACAATTGGGACATTTGAATCGGAGTGTCTGCCGTTTCACAGAGAAGAACATATTTGCCAAACTGGACAAAATGCATGTCTTAGCAATTTATTTTCAGTAGCTTTTCTATCTTCAGAAATAGCCTAATGTATGCTTCATTGATGTATTGATGAAGTGAAGCACAATACAAATTAGTTTTTTGTATGTCCCGTAAATTTGTGATTTTGGTGCATTTGGTCCTTTGTCTTATAGTGGCAGGTGTGCTAAGCAAGGGAGAGTGTGAGGACCTGGTTGTGTTAACAGGGTTCCTCTCCGTGTGTGTTATGTTTAAAATGATGCAGCGAATTGTCCCAATGGATTAGAATGGAATGGAGCTAAAGAGAACCATGTGTTGATGAAAGCTAATGAAAGCAGTCCAAGATTGGAATATGCTTGTGCTAGATAAGCCTTGCCATACAGTTGTATATACCTATCTACACAGTAAATATTTTACTTGCTTTTTAGCAGAATTAAGGCGATAATCTCAAAGTATTCTTTCTTCTGTACATGTTGTGTTTTGTGTTTACTGTAAGTGATTTTACTTTCGCTCAAGGCAACAGTGTGTGTAATGACTTCTTAAACAGGAGCTCAATATTTAATTTATGTGTTGTGCTTATGAAGTTTGAAAGTTATTTTTCTGTTTCAAGTCAGAATTTATCTTCTGCTGTATACTCCTTTGTGTGCCTTCAATTTATTTATATTCATGGTGTTCATTTGTCAATATCAGGCCACATAAATGCCAAGGGACAGATTTGGATACAGAGTGAATGGAGCAATTTCTCATGTTCCATGGGAAATACAAGCAAAGCACAGATTGAACACAAATAAAGCTTGCTTGCTTGTACACAAATAAAGCTTGCTTGCAAGCAAGTAGTGGTACTCCCTTAATTCGCGTACTAATTGATCCTGCCTTTGGTTTGCAAATATGCAGACTGTAGATATGAAAAAAAAACAACCCAAAACTGCAGCATGTAGTGTACCATGTCATCGCTCTGCCAATATAGTGATTAATTTCATCCTTTAAGTTTTAAGTTTTGGTTTAAGAGAAATAATAACAAAGTCTTTCTATGTAAGATGAAAGTGAGATAGACTCACTTGATTAAATTTAAATGCTGTTAATATCTCTTAATTTCTGACATGTCAGTTCATGTAAACTGGCTTGGCTGCCAGTATAACAGTTTAGAATGAATTCAGATTTGGCCCAAGTTTTGTATTAGGTCACAATGATGATGGTATCAATATTAATTATAATGGTTTGTGCTGTTTCCTTATTCACTTGACTGGGCCAAGAAACTGTTATTACATCAGAGTGGCACTGATCACACTGTAATCTCTGTATATTTAGAAGTTGTAAGTAGACTAGACTGTGTGTCCTTTACATAAAGAAATATCAGGCTTTACATTTTTATTAAATTGTTTGAGTAAGTTGTGTTGTCATTGTCCTTGAGCATTTTTGTGCCTTTTTAACTATGATTTTGAAGTGGTTCTCAGAGTGTTCTCTACTCTGCACAGAAATGTAGACTGCACCTCAGGTTTAACATGAACAAAGGAATTACCTGATTCATAAGACGTGGAACAATTATGAAGTTTTATTGAGAAATGCTTTAATCATGTATGAACTGTCTCAGAAAAGATTCCAGCCTTTCATGCCGATGTGTAGCGATTTGCTCAAGGTGAATGTACATAACATCCATGAAACTGGGTTGTGATGCCTTTTGATAGATCACAATTGTACAGAATGAACATGTGCATTTATAACTGCATGTTAAAGCAAATTCTTGCAGTTTTAATAGGCTTCATTAAGCAGTTTTCATTCTACATACCAGCGACAGATATTTGTATTAAAGTTACCTGGTCATTTCCCATATTATGTAACATTTCTCATGTAACATTTCTCTCAGGACTTGCTATCTTTTCCTCTGATGATGTCTTGTGTTTAACATGAAATTACATTTGAATTAACAGTGCAGGCCATTGCAGGTATACTGGCTGTGCGGCCTTTGAGAGTCAAGACTATGTCAGACTACTTTGTCTTAAACATTTCTATTGAGCACGAAGTCTTAAATTTCTAATGTCTCGATAGCATTTCAGAAGTGGATCTATGTCATTTTATAGTTTTCATCTTTGACTTCAGCCAAAGGGTGTTTTTCCAACTGCTTTTTAATGGAGCAGCCTTATCATGACATTGTCAAGATAGAAAGTGCCATGACTTCCTGTGTAATTCCTGAAGAGGTGTGTGTATAAATTTATTCATGCAGCATTACATAATTCAAATACATGTCCACAGATCTGCAAACCACTATTTTCATTTTGTACAGCTACTTACCATTTTCCCCTGTACTCTAGAAATGCATATTTTTAAATTAACAAGTAACGCTTGAGGTGACATCAGGTGCTAGTATGATGCAAGGTTTAGAGAGTAACATATCGCATGCAGCAACTTCATAATATAAGGCTACATGTAAACTAAAAGTACCTTTATTTAGGGTCCCTATCCACTGTTATTTGACTGGCAAATATACCTTTTTTTTTATTTGTTTACCCACCACATTCTGGAAAAATTGAGTGGTGCTAACCCATTTTTTTTTTTTAGGTCTTCAAAATGTTTAAATGACTTTCTTGACCTTAATCATTTCCCAAATGAAATACTAAGTATAGGTACTTTTTGGGATAGGCCTTTTCATTACATTGTATATAGAGAAGCAGCAAGCTGGAGTGCATCAAGCAGACCAATTCGTCTTTTTTTTTTTTTAAAAACTTCACTCATTCTTTCATGATATGCCCTATATAACTTGGCATTAATGTATATTGTTAACAAAACTGCAAAGATGACTGTACATATCTGCTGCTCAGGACATTAAGGCACAAATGCACTATGATTTAGAGTACGCATTGTGCATTTTTTGTCACATGATGCCTCATATTGATATAAGTGAATGGGAAAAAATTTAACTGGAGATAGTAGCTGAAAAGTTGTCTTTTGGTAAACCTCCACTGAATTTTTATTTTCAACACAAAAATTGGATGTGGAAGGATAGCCAAACTTCTGATACATGTGAAGATGTCAAATCCCTTAAAATCTGGTTAAAACCAACTTTAAAAAGTAGCTCTGCCTGATGCACTCAAAATAATCTTTAATAATTCATGAATATTCTTGTAATTGTTAAATCTTCATTCTATGTATTTGTCTTGTGATCAGCCACATACATTCCCTACCTTATACAAAGTTTATCATTCCATTCTTTGATTTTTATAGCTACTGAATAAACTATACAGCTTTGAATCAAGTGTATGATATTTTGAAGTGTGTGTGATAATCTGCAGTGTGTAAGGCAAAATGGGGGTGTGAACTGATGAAGAGAGACAAGACGGATATAGTGTGGATCTTTCGTAATACACTCACCCTTAGGCTCTACCTACTGAAGGTGTGTTATCAGAAGTTTTGTGTTATTCAAAAGAAACAAAGCAGTTGGAACTGCTAAGTGGAAGTTTCCTGAGAAGTAGCTGTCCTAAAACCACTTCACATCCAACCACAGTAACATTTTGAAATTTGCTACTTGTTTTGGAATAGCACAAATGTTATTTTTGTAATAAATATGCTTGTATCTGAGTTCATTCCTTAGAAAACAAGTCTCAGGTCTACTGCTGTTCTGGCTAAAAGACTTGGCCAGGGCACCTCACCCTACTCCTTTTCAACAATGATTTACAACTCGCCAGCAATTCTAATTATCCACTTGTATTGCAGTCCTAAGTTACCTTTTGGTTATATCAGTTATTTGTGGGATATAAAAGCTGAAGGTGTATATTTTTCATTAGGTGAAAAAACTTTTGACTTGGCATGGTTCTGGCCCGAGATAAAATTTTTTGAAATGGATGGGAAGCCACCTTATGTAATGAATAAAAATTCTGAGACAGTCACGATTGAAGAATAATTTTGTATATCATCAAATAGGTTTCACAAAAACTATATAAATTCATCCACAATTACTGATTGTTTTCCCACAGTCATATAATCAATATTTTTTAGTATAAAAATGATTTTACTCGATTTCTGCAACAAACACTGGATGGTCCTATTCAACCTTACAGCCTATATCAGTTCCTAATTTACTGACAATAAACCTCATTTTGAATGGCTGCAAAGACATTTACCATTCAAACCAACCCAGTTAAGCCCGATGAATAAGCCCATACTATTTACAAGAAACTAATCCCATGTCTTTGTGTGAATATTTGTGTCAGTCAGACTGACTGTTTGCTCATTCTTTTGCATGATATGCATCTACTGTTTAAAAATATAGCAATCTATGTGTTTGTTATTTAAAAAAAAAAAAAAGATGTCACTGTACATGTATATCATTTATAAATGAAGATCAAAGTATAACAGAATATAACACAGCTTGCAGCAAGTAGTGAAACTGTCCTACAGAAATCCAACCATTTCAATAATGTAACACAAAAGACAAGTACAGCAACAAATAATATTACTTTATTTTTTTTTTCCCAAACACAAATACCTAAAACAATCCTGAGGTTATAGCCTCAAGACTTGTGCCGCAAACTGCTAAAAAATCAAATTGTTTAATTCATTTTTTTTTCTTTTTCCTGTTACATTAAACTAGTGAATAAAAACAGGCCACCTTGATACAGTGGAACATAAACTAAGTGATGAAAACATACAATTGTGCAACAGATGAGAACTGTATGGATGTATGTACAGAGACCAATGATTCACATGATGGACATTCATAAATGAAACTAAAGGGATTCCAGCTTCAAATTATTGAAAGATATGCAGTTTTTTTTAAAAACTGGTTGAATGTTTGGTTCTCTTGTAGCAAATCAGTGGCGTTCAAAATAAGCTAACAGATGTAAAAGTAATCTCATATGAACAATACTGCAACAACACAGTGAACATCTTGAGACACGATAATGGAATAAAATCAAAACTGATCTGTGTCAAAAAAGAATGTTTATGAATGACAAAAGGGATATTCACAACATGAATAATACCAGACATAGAAAAGTATGCAGTTTGCAAGAAACTATTTTTTTTCCTTCTAATGATGATTATGATGACGATGATGATAATGGATGGGGCGTTGCTGCTGTTGCTCCTGTTGTGTCTCAGCCCTCTGGTCCACAAGCTTGTCTGTCAAAGGGGGTGCTGAGATGCTCTAAAATTTGTTGGAGTTCTGCTTCACACTGAAATGCAAGACAAACACTATTAAAACACTCAAGACTACTATTCACACACCTAATGAATCTTTGTGAATATAATTTCAGATCCACCCAAACATTCTCCATATAACTGACAGCTGGTTTTCAGTCGTGTTAACCCTCTTTGCTATGTTATATTTTCATGAGTTTATATAAAGGGAATAAACTCCAGAAGGTCTTAAATTTGGAAATAAAATCCCCAAAGGAGGTCAGCGGAAGGTAAGAAACAACAATATGCCTACATGTGAAAATAACCGAGCTTATGTATAGGGTAGCATTATATAAATGGGCACTCCAATATACCCTGTTGGATGGGTATGTAGGATGCTGCATTAAATTTCCTTCCATCCACTGATCTGGTCATTGCTATGTTATGTTTTCATAAGCTCAAAAGTTTACTACATGTATAAAGGAAATAAAACTCCCTGAAGAAGGCCAGCAGAAGGTCGAAAATTTGGAAATTAAATCCCCAAAGAAGACCAGCCAAAGGTTTAAAAAACAAAAAAATGGAAATGAAGATCCAAAACATGTTCATTAAGTTTTCTTTGATAAGGATATTGAGGAAATACAAGAAAAACAAGTACATTTGATATCCCACAGTAATGCAACCTCCAGGTACTTCATCCCTAGCAAAATACCAAAGGGCAAAACAGTTTCCCTAAATGTGAAAAGAACTGAGCCAAGGTGCAGTGTACTGTAATATAAACCGGCACTGCAATATGCAGTGTTGGATGGGTGTGTAGGATGTTGCATTTTCCTCCCTCCACTGGTCTGGTCTTTACTAGGTTACGTTTTCATGTGCTCATACATTTACTATAAAAGAAACAAAACTCCCCCAAAACTAAGGGGAGTGGAAGATCTAAATATCAGAATAAAATCCCTGAAGATAGCCGGTAAAAGGTCAAAAATCTGGAAATAAAGATCCACAACATGTTAATGAAGTTTTTTGGCTTTCTTTTTGCTATGGATATCAAGATACGGGCATGCTGGATAGCACAAATAATGTACCTCCAGATCATACATGTACTTCGTTCATGCGGACATGTTTAATTTCCCTAAATGCTAAAATAAAGCGTAATATAAACTGGGACTGCAATATCTATGGTTGGATGGGTGTTTGGGATGTTGCCTATTTCCCCCTCCATGATGAAGCCTGGAAACGTGGATTCAAAGAACAAATCAGATTGCAGCCTAATTTCTTTAATAGACTAGGCGGGGTCGAGAAAAAAGATAAGAACAAGAAGAATACGGAAGAGAGCTGTCATATAACTATGCTATCATGCCAAACCGAAATAATGGGTATATACAAACAAACCTACTTTTTATGCAACTTAAACATGGGTTCTCAAATGGCAAAACCTTATCAAAGGGAGGTCCTTTCTTGTACATACTAATTTAAATGTTATTTCTAAAAATCAAATGTGAAGGACCGATTTAAAAGGTAAACAATCCCACCTCTCCAGGGAAAACAAATGACAGTTGTTTTTCTTCCCAGTGCTAATCCACAGATCTAGTATCTCTTGCTAAGTCTCAGTAGCTGATGGGACACATCCAGTTTTCCCCTCTTCAGTGGATTCATAAACATTTGGAGAAAGAGTAGGGATTTCATAACCTGCCCATACCCGATGAGCATGAACAAACATTGGAGGCCCCATCCCACTTCCTTAAAACAACAGTAGCCAATTTCAAAAGTCAATTCAGCGCAATTCTACCGGATGCTACCATTTAAGAGGAAGTTCGCAATGAAAATAGTGGGTAGTGGGGTGGGGGACGGGGTGTGCAGTCTATGTGAATTACTAAGTACCAAGAAAGCTCATTCAGAATAAATGGTTGTCTTCAATGATAAACACGTACATGGCTTTATATTTTCGAATAAACAATCATCCCGTCCTCTTGCCAGCTTCTCCCAGTAACACTGCAGGCCAATGCCCTCGGTGCTAATGCCTCGCGAAGATGTAAAAGTGGTAGTCATGTTTGTGCTGTAGAAAACAGCTACCACATATAACCAGGCTTGGGTAGATTTGGGGTGCAGGTAGCCTCGATCAATACTACTCTGATATCTAAACACAGCGACTAATAGCTGCCCACCCTATCCCCATGGCAGCCAATCAGAATGCGTTGTGAGCATTAACAAATTTGTCCTGTGTTTTGCTAGTGGAATTACCAAATTTAGTGATGTGACAAGGTCCTGCACAACAAATTCAGGCTGTAATAGGGAGAGAACAAGAGAGAGAGGGGGAGAGAAAGAGTGAGTCAAAGGAAGAGAGATGGAATAATGACAATACAAACAGAAAGAAGAATGGACTCGTCACAGAAATAGCAAAAGACTACATGAATTAAGGACAAAGACAGTGTAGATGAAGGAAAAATACAGGAAGATGGTAAAACATACACCATAATGAATCATGCAGACTGGGTGGATGCCTTAATTCTGCAGATGAATCAGATGTCTTGATGACAATTTCAAGCCATCCAGTGGATAAACAGAAGCTTCTAAAACTGGGTATCCATGGTCAAAATCAGCAATGTCAATTTTCCCTCTTCCTGCTCATGTAATGTGAGACAATCAAACATAACAACCTGCCTGGCTTAAGGCATTTGTACATGACAACTTCATCAAGATCTCACATAGACTTTAAAAAATATAAGAGAAAACTTCACTGGCAGCTTCATCAGACTTTCCAAGGCTGGTGATGTTATCTATATTTTTAGCATCTGAGTCTTGGAGCATCGATTAATGACCAATACAATCCCAATTCCTACGTTATGCTTTGGAGCCGAGTTCTCAGATGATATATACTCCATGGAATTGCCAACATTCCTAGATGCCATTTCCGATTTGCCTCAGCAAGGAAAAAAACATACGTTTACCAGACAAACTACAGCCAATCCGCTAATGACAGAAATGATACCCAGCCATGAAAAAAAACATGAAACCTGAAAATATTTGTGAGACCTGTGCTTTTGTTAATAAGGAGTTTTCAATCAGTCATTCCAAAAGTTGAAAAGAAAACATCTGGTTTATCCAGAGGCCGTTCCATCCCTGAAATGAATTTCCAGTTGGTAGCCATCTGGTATGTCCATCCAGAATGACTATGAATGACTCTCATGAAAATACACACAGAAATTGAAATGCGTCTTTGCCAGACAAATATGGCTTTAATCTATTGCATTGGAACAAGAACCATTATCTTTCAACGGCATATGTTGAAGCGGATCTCTTTGTTAATTTATGCAGGCACCTGGAATAAGCAAATGTTGGATGTATGCTTACCCAACTTATAACTCTTTCCATAATATCATACACAAAATATTTCAAGACACATTTTGCACTGCAATATAGCCGTGCAATCAAAAGTTGGGGAAACTGCTGCCAAAAACGCAAGGCATAAAGACAAAAAATCCTTGGGATATATTATAGTCAGACTAGTGTTGCATACTGTTGACAAACAGTAGGACTAAAACTGATACAGTGTCAAAGAGACAAAGGAACTCAACTCTGTAAGCTACCACTGAACAATATCCCAACTAATGACACAAGCAAATTTATAATAGATTTACATCTGAATGGAAGACAAACCCATTAATGTAAAACTTGGCACTTAGGGCTGCAGTTAAACACGGCCACATCAGTGACACTAAATATCCATTCTGGTAAGGACCATGGTTAAAAAGGGTAGGCATTATTTATACGGAGGTGAAAGAATAATTATGAAGTGGCCTTTATACTTGGGCCTCCCTCTACTCAAAACCACCGTGGCCAAACCAGAGACAGACAAAAACTCGTCTAACCGGGGCCACAATTTATGCATCAACCTAAGCAGGGACACAAAGAGCTTGATCGCACTGAAGGCACACAGAGTTGAATGTATTACGTTTACTCATCAATAAATCAATGATGTGTTTCCCCAAGCTGCACTCGTACATGCATGGGCACCCAGAGGTGTGATCAAAGAAGCTAGGCTCGCATTAAGAGAGAAATAATTGCTTAATCAATAAATCAATTTACTGCCTGTGGCAGGAGATGAGATGAATACAGGCATCCGAAGCTGGGGCTAAGTGTAGTGTGTGTAGAGGGGGAAAACAGAAAANGGGGGGGGGGGAGATCATGTGACTCCAAAGACAATTACTGAAGCGAAAACAAAATCAATCATGTTTCAACTCAGACCCTGAGATCAATTAATCCAAAGTGCGAGCAGGAGCAGATCAAATCAGTCCAAAACTGCACTAATTTCCTTATTTATATTATCTCAAACCCAGTCAATGATTCTCTCTTCCCAAGTGACCATGTCATAGAATGGTTGACCCTTCCACCGTTATTTCTATATTTTTGGTTTCAGAAGTCTCAAAAAAAAAAAAATCTTTGCCCTGCAACAGATGACAGCATGCAAAACTTCCGAATCATGATAATGACAAATCCTCAGTCAAGTCATAATATTTGTCACATTCACAGACACTTGAAGACAACCAGACTGACCTGAGAGCACTGAGATCATTGTATACAACCTTTCTTACATGAACTATAGAGTTAGAAAAATATAACCGAAAAAGTACTTCCACAAATACCAGTGTCATTGTGCACCTTCCACAACGGCTTTCATAGAGCTGTCCTCAGACTTGGGTGTCCTGTGATTGTGTTGCAAACAGGAAGAATTACCTTGACATTCTCCAACAGTTGTGGGCCTTAACAGTGCTTAAATTGATCAAGTCCAATAATCTACCTAAACTCTATGATCCAACAGACCTCATCTCAGCTACTTGTAAGTTCATTGTACAAAGAAACAAGAAACAAGCATACACTGAGAATCACTAGTGAGACTGGGGGTCATGTTGAATACGACATTCCTATTTTTTTTTTAAACTACCTACAAAAAAATTGATCAAATGACTTTTGGGTACGTCCAGAGCACCGTTGCCTTGGATGGAAAGGTTCACGGCCTCTCCGGATCACAGGAGGTATTTTACAGGTTCACTTGGTCCATATCAGTTGACTGGCCATAACGTGAGAAGGCTGTATGTCGAGACCAATATCTTCATGGTGAAAAGGACTTCGCTCTCTTCCAGGTTTGCGTTTGTCACTGTCTGTTCAAGGTCCATGCTTGAGTTAGGAGGGATGTGGTTAGCACTGTTAGTCTCAGTAGTATGAGTAAAAAATAATCGTGTGAGTGGTGGGTAAGATTGAAGTTGATACAGATGCATGCACCAAGCTGGTCAAGAGGTTAGGCAACTGCCGTAGTCCTAGAAGATTGTGATTTATTGTTGGTTAAGATACAGAACAACTAAATCACTAGTCTTCCAGACCACAACAGTCATAAAGGGTTAGTGCAGCCAAGAGTCAGTCAGCCAGGGGTCAATCAACCAGGGGCCACCACCACACCACCACCGAGTGATAAGAGAAGTTACTATGCAGGTGTCATATACTGCGAAGATGCTGTTGTAGACAGATCCCATCACCACTTACAGATAGCAAGTAGAAGAAGTGAGAGCAAGAATAACTTTTTTTTTCTGCCGCCAGGGCCAATATCTATTCTCTTTCTTTTAACTGTGCAGGTTGCACACAATGAGAAAATACCACAAAACCACAGCCCATCATTATTTACTACTGGGAAAAAAAAGGAAATCAAGAAAAAGACTAATTTTGAAATGGAAGTAATGAAGAAATAATCCAGAAGATACAACTGAAACCTGAGCCCATGACTATTTACAGAAGGAAGATATGTGGAAAGGACGATGGTTTTTGTTTTTATCAAGGTCGTCTTGAATGTTCTTTTACAAGGATTTAACTTGCTGCAGTCAATTTGTGCGCCCGTGTCCACATGAAAAGTGCAATGATGAACACACAGTAGAACATTGATGAAAACAAACAATTAAAATAAGGCTGCAGGCAAAATAGCCTGCACTGTTTTCATTGACATGTTAGTTTCAAAAATAAAAAATCCAGGCAAACCCAACGTTTCCTCTCTTTCTATCAATTTCTTTCAAGAATGTTCGCCACAAAAGTGCTTAACTGTTTGCGATAGAATTGATGTAAGAAAGGAATGAAATTGCCTATAAGAGTTACTGCAGAGCAAACATGTCATTGCTTGCTGACTGCACGAACAGCGGAGGTGATAAATGTGAACAAACTTAATGTATATTCAATATATCTCTTTCCAGCTGGTTAACCCTCTAGTGCCCAGCGTATCAGATCTGATACATTTCGTGGAGCAAAAAAAAAAAGCAAACCAAGATCATCAGCCCACCATAATAGTGTGAAGTCGCATGAGCGGGCATTAGTCTGGATATGAGACTTATAAACCTTATTATTATTATTATTATTATTGTTATCATTTTGATGCTTGTCCCAGCATAGTGGATCCAGAAGTGATCCAAAAACTAGAGCTCGGACTTTTTGTGCCATTGTAAATAGGGCCGGGCACTAGAGGGTTAAAGTAAAGTTCACTGTGCTGGCAAACAAGCCATGAAAGTTGAAGTCTACACTCCCAAAAGGCATAATCTGCAGCGAAGTTATGGAACGGGCAATGCCCTAGCAAACAAGGCATTAAATTTGAAAGAGGCTAATTTTCGGAAGTATACACTCACAAAATACATATGTCTGCAACGAATTTGGGAAAGGGTCAATGCACTGACAAACAGGGCATTAAAAAATGAAAGGGACTTATCCTCATCAAGTATACACTCCCCGCCTTCGTGAGGATTAGAATTTACGACTTAAAACAGGTAACCCGTTTCCATCTTGTATGTTTCCGTTTTACCTATGTAATTCTTGCAAATACACACTCACAAAAAACAACAACAACAACATCTGTACGCATCTACATCATGGGGTGGTTACTAAGTTAACAAACAAAAAGTAAAAAAGGTTAGAGACTAGACTAGTATTCACAACTGAACACTCACAAAAGAGCACTGCGCGTTTTGAATGCCTCCCATCAAGTCCCTCTATTCATCCGATAATTCAATGCAAGAACAACTGCGCTCCGGACAGGAGACGAACGTCTGGAGCGTTGCATTCTCTGGACGGCAATCATCATGCAATGCAACATGCACAATGACACATCTCTAGTCTATAATCTCTGCATAAAACAGCATGCAAATTGTTGCAGAATTTTTACATGACGTTTGCAGAAACTTCTGCGGGTTCTTTATGCCACTAACCGCTCTTGCCACGTGGAAGTGCTGGGTGTGGCTTGAGAGGAGGCGGAGGGGGAGGCTAGAGGACGGCGCCGGAGCTGGGCAGGAAAGAGGTAGTAGAGATGCAGCTACAAAAGACTATTACTTTTAACCTCCACGGTACCAACAAATGACATGGTTGCGCTAAACTAACTATACTAACTACAAGCAACATACAAATAACCAGAGCCCTCGCCTTCGACTAGCCTTATTATAAGTGTTTACCATCACCAATAATAGAACTGCAATTACAAGCTTGCCAAATCGAAACCCTGCCAATTACCCCGTGAAGAGTTTTAATATGGATTCACGCTCTCTCCTGCCTCTTGGACTCTTCAACTAAAGATGTGTATAGGCATCAAAGGCAAGCATTTTTCTTCTTTTCTCTTCAGCTCTGCTGAGAAGAAAACTTGAAATTTTCCCCTGAATACAATTCAATGCCCATAATTCCTGTCATTAAGCTGTGAAAGGGAAAGCCGTGATTTGCCAGCTTACGTCTACAGGCTCTTCGAGTTTTCTCCAAGCCGGCAGCTAACTCCGAAGAGCAACCGCTACTTAAACAACAATTATCCCATCTCTGTAAGTATCGCCGCTCCGCGTGCCTTCCCTCAAAAATAATGACGGGCAATTTTCTCTGCAACAAATCAATCATTGTCTCTGTCAGCGGTGAGAACCATCCACGCGCGGCTCGAAATGTCACCTCACCACTGAATCAACAACGACTCCACCGCTAAACGCCTGTCTGACTCGCCTCCAGCTTTTTCAAGCCGGGTATCCCCCTCCCCATATAGGTTACACTAATGGGTAATTGGCCTTAAGCTGAAGTAATGAGTCAAATCATTTTTACTATTCGACAGTCCCCATTAAAGGTATCCTTCCTTCAAAACCCTTCCGGCAAGCTTTACCACAAGGCTCCGCTCGCTATTTCACATTTGTATTTCTCCTCATAACCATCGGAAGAGAGGCATATCACTTTATTGATTTCGCCCCTCCCTCTGACGTGAACCTTAGAAGCTTCTTCTTATCCTGTCATATAGATTTACCTATTATCCCAGGACAGTCCTTAACAACAGCCCGTCTATTATTATTTTATCCTTAGGTAAAAAGCACTGGCAAAGTACAATGTGCTTCAGAAATTGACTTGAATAACAGTCATTGTAGTTAGCGATGTTATTTGGAAGTAGAAAATGGACACATGCACGTGTATTAGTTTTTAATGTTAGAGCAGGCGAAAGGAAAAGAACACAAAATAACATTCATTATTATAACAGTTGTTGTCGTTGTTGTTGTCATCGTTGTCTTCGTCATCAGAGTGATTGTCGCTATCGCCATCTACTTCATCAATCACTGGTTTCTAGAGCCGCTTGGATCAGAAGGATCACGACAGCACGCTGGAAATTGTGAACCTTTTCAACATGTCCCTAGAGCTGGCCAAAATCAAAGTTCTAAACAGGACACAATTTATGGAATTGAAGCGTGGATTCTAGACGAAATGGCCCGAAAATCTCGAACATCTATACCACAACGGAGATTCTAAGCATTTAAATGCACAATCCACTTGTTTGTAATTGACTCCGAGCACACACGAGCATTCCCCCCACTCCCGTCCACAGCTCTGTGGGGGTTTTTTTCCCTCCAACCCCTCAGGTCCCGCTTTAAAGTGAAACCTCAACCTGAAACCATTGGTTCTTTTCGCAACAAGAGCCTTGCGTAGATTCTAATAGAGACATGCTTTTTGTAATAACAAATCAAAGCCAAATCCATCTGAAAACACACTTCGGGAACCTCTATAACCACCAGGGATGAATGAATTCGATCAAGACCATGTTACGGTAATCAGTTCATCGTCCCACACCGCCTCCCTTCACATCCTTAATAAGCGGTTTGCTAATAACGAGTTTCGACCGACTTCATATTAAAAATATAATTACTCATCCGCCTTTACTTGCTGTAACGTAAACCAAAGGTAACATCCTGTAATCACATGTCACGGCTATAGCTAACATGTCGAGAAAACAAAAACAGGGCAGCAGAAAGAAATACAAATCGACTGGGGCAACCAAGTGTATGCCGTGGTAAATCTCCGATTCTATTTTACAGTGACCACAGTGAGGTACCCCGTGGTGTAGCAAAAGAAGAGAGAGTAGTAGAAGGAACATTCATACACAAACGGGAGTTGGGATGGGGTTTGGGGGTCAGTAAAATGTTGATCATTTAGTGCTGTCATCCATAAACTTACGAATGTTCACAACAATCAAAACGCCTCACCGCATGTAAACATGAGACTAACCAAAAATAAATGTTCAATATAACACAACAGGTGAAAATGCATCCTCCACGTCATGTCTGGAGCTCAAACGTAAAACACTATGCATGAAAGAACCTAAACATACTAAATATATACGAATATGAGCCTGCACACACATATATACAACAACAAATACATTTTCTAGTTCCACGCAAACATGAAGACAAAAGAACAAGGGACCTGCCACGAAGCTGGAATTTGTAAGAATTCGAGTTCGTAACGTAAATTTAATATAAAAATATAAGGGGACCAGTTGACCATGTTCACCTCAGTACGCGATGATTTCAAACACTATGTAAATAATATGAAGTTCGACGTCATGAGCGTCTGCCTTATATTATACTAACAATACAATAGAAACTAATTTCGAGCACATCTTAACCAGACTAGAGGCACTTAAGATTATGCGCACATGTGAGGTGCTTTATCTCCACACACTGTACACGGGAAACACCAATGTATTAGGTTACCAATCGTTTGACTAGGCTGGAATCAAGGTACCGGTATGGAACAAAAAACGTGAACATTGTTTTCCCTGAGATTTCGGCTCCAGTGCCTTAATGGGGTAGATTACACTTCTACTGCAGGTTGTAGTGTTTTACTGTGGGTGATCACTTCCGTTTTCTAATTCAATACATTTGCATGCAAAAGTGCGCACCAAAGTTCTAAACAGCGCGCTTTTTTGTTTCTGTTGTGGGTGTTAATCTTAGATAGATTCAGCTCAAAATATAACTGTTATTTCATCACCCAGACTGCACACAAGTATCTAGGAGATATAAATGCACACAATAAGAAAAGGCATTTTATTTTTTAAAGTTTAATTCTCATTATACCTCTCTTAGCGTTAGCCGTTTCCCTTGTTTATACGCAAGTTATTCTTGAGACACAAATATTAAGAAATCCTTCTGTCATTCTGTGTATAAATGTGTCTTAAGATACATGTGTGAAATTTGGTGGTGAAATAAAAACAGTATTTTGAAACTGATTTTCATAAGATCGACACCTACACAGGAAAAAGCACAATATACTCTGGTGCTCAGTTTTGCATGCAAAATATACTGGATCAGAAAAGCCGAGTGCGCACCAGAGTAATGCTCTATAATCTTCAATAAAAGGATAGTCTACCTCCTTAATTCAACAAAGGGTCTTACTAAAAAAAAACCAACGTAAATCAGGTTATATCTCAACCGCCAGAGGCATCGTTCCTAGGTATCCGTAAGTTCAATGGGCCTCTCAATCTGGTATCGTAAGTCTCGAAAACATCGAAAATAGGAGGTATGGAAAGTTTGAAAGTGTCGAAATGCCTACCCAGCGCTAAACATCAGAATCAAAATAGAATCGATACTATGAGCTTGGGGAATGAATATCGCGATACTTAAATATTCAGATATCGGCCCACCACGACTAACTCGGTGCCATCCTTTCCCTGGCATGTTAAGATGAACCCCAAACGCACAGAACCCAGGTGTTGCACTCGTTCTGAAAAGAAAATAAAGCACCCGAACGGAGATATCCTAAATATGAAACCCAAACAACATAATAATATGCTTCCATCACCACGGCAGGACGTCGTCATTAATCTAAACAAATTAGAGAGCCTTGTTACAACACAGATGTTACCGGTACCGCGTGGATAATCAGTCGACATCGGCTCCCAGCACAGAGTGAGCTGAGGCATACGTCAGGCCTCGACATCTGAATTGAGGACACACAACACAAGAAATAACAAACTGTCGCACCTCAGTGGCTCCCTAATTTAGAAACACCACACTGATAAAATAATCACAGAGTAATCATTACCCCCTTTCACTCTTATTGCAACCAAACAAGGCTGTAGCTTAACTTCGCAATGAAAAAGTAGTAGCCTCAACACATTTACTCTCCCCCTCCCCCCCCCCCCCCCCCCCNAACATTTTTTTTCATTAACCATCCACATAAGAAACGCGGGTGGTAACAAAAGCTGCCTGTGATGCTGGTATGGATGAAATGGGCATTAACATGAAGCCGAAGGGTCGTCACTCAACTACAGCGCAGCTCAGTCTCGTTTAGTCTGGATGGACTTAGCCTAATTCAGCAAGCACTCGAAAACCTGAATCATCACAGCAATCATCGCTTGAAACGAACACCGCTTGAAAACAGTGCCCATTGAAATTCACGACATTGCTGTGTTTGCTTTATTGAAACATAAGAATCTATGTTTTAAGATATGACCAGGTTTGCTATGAATTTCAAAGACAAGCACGAAGATATCTTGATGCTTGTATGTCAGACCTCATCGTATGACTATTGCAAATTAAATATTGTGCAGCACCCTATTAATAACCATTCTCTTCCATATACTATTGTATAATAAGAATAATAATGATGATGATGCAGGATTCATTTTATTTTTACCGAAGATGGCTTTTGCCGAAATGTTTAGACTGTTTTGCCCTTTAGCTTAACTTTTAATTAAAACTGTCGAATTGAAGTAGTGCTTTAACATTTCCACTTATTTTACAAAGATGATGATGATGTTTATAAGTCTCATATCCAAGCTTTATGACCGCTCATGCGACTATGCATTATTAGTACCCGAGCAGGCCTAAGTCATTTATTAACCTTCTAAAGTCCAGAGAAAGAATACACTACCCCTGCCATGTGTTAAAACCTTTCCTCCTAGATTTGCAAAAATTTGAATTGGAACAGCGATACCATCTACCAAAAGTATGAAAATATAAAGCGTGCTTTGAAGTTCCAAAAATACCATGTAGAATTCTTGTAGACCAATAGGTACATGTATATCTAAACGTCAATTATACACGCCCCTGAAACAGTGTGACATGTTACTTTGATACACCACTGTGGGCAAAGTGTGAAAAAAAATGTTTAGGCCAACAGAATTACAAAAACTAACTTTCAGTAGAAGGAGGTGTAGTCAGTGAGACACATCTGAAGTCCACACAACTCTTTTCCTCCCCTCCCCTATATTTCCTCAAAGAATCCACCATCAGAACATGCCAGAGACATATGCAGCATTGGGTACTTATTTCTTGGTAGACATGGTATCTTTTCCAAAGCATTTATTTTTCTTTCAACAAACCATTCTTACATACATCTCTCATCCAGACATTCTTATTGTGAAGAGGCACTATGTCCTATAGAAATCCCTCTCCCACATCCCTTTCTTGTTAACAACTCGTATACACATAAAAAAATATACTATACCAATAACAGCACTAATTAGAGTATAGTGTAAACATCCAAGATAGAAGATAGTGTTCTAGTGTAATGCAACACATTTTACTGAATTGTTCATTAACGCAAATAAGACTCAGTGGCTGGCATAATTTCATGGCAATTTGGACCAATGAATTCAGGCCTGATGATTGGTAAGTAGCACCCACCGAGGAAACACATAGATATTCTTCAGCCTATGGTCGGCTGGTCAAGAATGTCGATAGTTCATCACTCGTTCACAGTGAGAGAGAACCACAAAAAGACACAGACAAGAGGCAGGATAACTGTATGAAGTGGAAGTCTGATAACAGGCCCACTGTTCAGACCAAGCCACTGTGGATGTGTTTGTTATCAGGATGTTTGCTCTTTGTATCAAACATAGCAGCTGGGACTGTTTCCTGGGAGTGTGCTAAGAAGGGGACGGATAGTGTTAAGCCATAACTGTGTTGATAAGAGTTTCATAGTATTTAAACTACACCTGAACAACATGAACTCAAAAATCCAGGGTGTTAGTCCATAATCTCACGTTTGAAAGGTGGTCTAGTGTTACATTTGATACAGAAAACAAGGCTCTGTGGAAAGAGCTTCACAAGAGGTTTTTGTAACAAACTGTGGTCATGAAGTTCGACTCTTCTTGTTTCACCAGTTCGAGCTACACATCTCTACAACACCTCATTTTGTGACAACAAAAATAACAAACAGAAATGAGAACACGTAAGAGATAAAAAGAGTCAAAACTCATTAAATACAATTAGCACCAAACAAAAGATCTAGAAATTAATATGTCATTATGTAATGAACAAAATAAAATGTAGTGCTTAGCTCTGGCAAAACCTCAAAACATAACAAAGATCCCAGATCAGAAAATGTCAGTATGAACAGGAGAACCTCTTTGAAAAAATGAAATTTATCAGCTTGAGAACTGACTAAGTGCCCCGAGCTGGCATCTCCACTGAGTGTAGTAGTTTAGAATGTACAAAATAAAATGTTTACATAACATGGGGAAGAGGAAACACCTTTAAAATGTCTCCAGTATCTTAAAGTCATAATCAAACCACAGAAAAGTTTTGAACTCAGTCTGACTTGTAGCTAAGAGCTCTTCACTGACTCGACTTTTTTGGGCCCTAATCCTTCAATTCAATGACAAATTATTATAATGATATCTACAAGTATTTTCCAGTTGATATTGTGTGCCATAAAGAGTGTTCCAAGTTTGTGACGATTTAATGCTGAGCACTTAACTAGACGGTGTTCAACTGTATACAGAGGCAGTATGTAACTAGCACAATGAGGCATGTTGAGGCTATGCCCTGCTTAAGTGCTTGCAGGGAAAGCAGAACAAAAATGTAAAACAGCCAGCTAGGAATTGTCTTCTGTTAGAGACCCACGTCTTCACAATCACCCACCTCCCCAAATCCACTTTTTTTTTTAGTTCAAAAATTTTAAAATAGCCGATGGCTTGGCCAATTTTCAAAACTCAGTGATCTTATTTTACTCATCAAATCACAACTAGTTTTCCACCAGACTGCCTCTGCACGAATCGCCTAGTTTCAACAAAGACTCATTCCACCTGGCTGAGTTGCAAATGCTCACCTCATCTGCAGCAGGTATTGTGCATTCTGGATCTGATCTGGTGTGCCACTGATGCTGATGATGCGGTCATTGGATCCTGGTAATGGTTCATCTATGACAATCATGGCCCCTGACCTCCTCCTGATGTCGGTGATGCGACTGCCACCTTTCCCAATGATGGCCCCAGCCAACTGCAATGGGACAGAGGAACATACATACTGGTAATGTTTCATACCCTAAGTCCTCAGATAGGCTGTGCTAGAATGTCCAATGAAATGTAAATCTGTCCAATATATTATTATCTGTCCAATTATAAACAACAACTGATCAAATCTCTCTTTCCACTTGAAAGTAAAAGAGTAAAGCCAAATATTCCTCTATGGAGACCCAAACTGACATCACTACCTGTTTTCTCAAGCAAACAAAAAGTAGCCACTTTCATATTTAATTTAACTTGCAACTAATATAACAGTACAGAGCAAACAGTTTGTGAAGAAAGCGCTTGGTAGCATAAACTCTGTGACCTATAAATTAAATATGAAAGTGGCTACTTTTTGTTTGCTTGAGAAAACAGGTACAATGAAGAATATATCATCCCTGTGTCTCCAAAATGGCCTAAGTCGGTCCAGACTTCTGAGAGAATGTGAGGGTAAATGTTTTTATGGCGAAGCAAAAGGGAAAGCATGTATCCTTGTAACTGCAATTTTGGCAGGAAAATATTGGCCCATTTTATTTTCTCAACACATCAACATGGACCCTGATCTCATACACAACATGGTACCCTTAACCTACTTATTAATATTTGATGCGCATTAATGATGTCCTCTGAACCAAAATACCAAATATTTTAAGGTCTTTGACACCTATTGTTTTTTCTTCTTTTGGCCCTATTAACATTTTGCGTTGTTCTAAATATACCACTGTGATTTGGGAAAATTTCTTCCATGGAGGTTAAAGTACTTCTTTTGCCTAATCTTTTAACGGGAAGAAAAAGGGGGGTCAACGCCCAAAATTTTTCACAAATGTCTTTTGAAAAAGATCACCTCAAATTCTGATTTAGTCCCCAATTTTTCATTTGGCTGGTTTTGACCGCGTGCGAATACATAGGTCTACACATTTTATTTTTTTATCTAGAAGGCTCAAATTGCACCTGAAACTTTAAAATTGGACGCTTTATTTAGATCACAGGTCATTTTACACATTTCTACACTCTAACACTGGCTGGCAGGGCCCCAAAAATGGGGGATTTTATATATTAGCAGATTAATTGGGTTGTACACAATCAGTGATTTGCCCTTTTAATAGCTGTCACGAACCTTCACAGCCAGCAAGGGGAATAATTCATGCAACTCTGACCTAAGTCAATGCATTTTTCTCTGCTGATAAGCCATGGTTAAATCAGCGCCCACTATAGCATGACTTGGTCTCATCAATGCTGTGAACACTACAGGAATTACGTAATATACATGTTTAGATCTGTTAAAGAGTCAGAAGGATTCTGGAAACAAATATGCCATTCCTTAAGTGTAAACAATCTGTCACAGAACCATAAGACAGTCTTTAACAACTGGTCTCATCTGAAGCTAAACTGAATAGTTCTCTGCATACTATCTTGCTGGCAAACTGTGGGTCAGGGTGCGTTTTCACATGAAGTAAAAACCACTCTACTGTCCTCCTTCATTAGGAGCCTAAAACAATATAGCAATGCAGGGCCTCCCTGAACATAACACACAACTGGATATATGTGAGTACAGTGACTCTCTTTGTTAATAGAATGTTGGCAGGTCTCACAGACAACTTACATCTTTTGGAATTGTGACTTGCGTAGTCTCACATTCCTCGTCACCGAAAGCCATTCCTTGTCCACCACCCATGTTTGTCTGAAAGCACAGCAGATAAACAAAAAAACATAATTAAACACATGGAGCAGTAAAAAGTCTAAAGTCTGGAAATAGATCTTGGCCTTAAAATTAAATTCTTGGAAGGTCTTACAGTAGATCATGACACTGAACAACATTGGGTCCAACAATTCAAAAGTAGGCATCAGACCTATAATCTACATTATCCAGTCAAAACAGCATTTCAAGGCAACAAAGTCTAGTCTGAAAGTTCAACAGCTCTGGTGATTCTGGCCATAGACATTATTCTGTGGTGCATATTTTCATCAGCTGTGATTCATCTATGATGAAGGTTGTTTTCAGCTGAGACATAATTATGTGATGAACTCAGACCTCTTTCAATACAGTTATTTTCTATCCTATCACGTTTAAGCCCACTTCCTTTCATCAAAAACCATGCATAAAACAGTGTGATGCACATTTCAGTAGATGATACCTCAATACTAAGTATTATTTTGTTGAGTATACCTTGTTATTGCATGAATCTCCCATGCTTGTATTCAAAACTATTCTATCTTTTCCTTATTCAGGTAGACTTTGAAATTAAGCACTCTGCAATATTAATGCAATTTTTCCCAGAGCCAAAGGCATACTAATTATCAAGAATTTTGGTTCACATGAACTGAGCTTAAGACTTTTCGATAAGCAGGTAAAAAGTGATAAAAATCAAGTAACAACCTTGTTTTTCTGTTATCATTGTTGTCACAGAACATTAACAGCTAATAATGATACCCTTGAGCTGTGCTCTCAGATGTCACTGTCAGCTGTGTATGTTATATGTCAATGTCTCAAGTGGAAACAACAAGACCATAATTTAATTAATATAGCCTCTCTGTGTTATAGGCATTTCGGCCATGATTCTACTCTAGGGATTAAGCTTCATGTTAATCATGATACTGCCTCGCCAGGTAACTTGCCAAATGATCACACTGATATCAAGTGGTCTAGTCTTTTCACTCTCTGGGTTTTACAGGGCATGCTGAGTGAAGTCAACCTTCTCACCACACACAGATAGTAATGGGAGTGGCTAAATCCAGCACCCACACCAGAAGGATTAAACTGCCCAATTTTCTTGATTATTTTATTTTCTCTGATTGCTGGGTTCTCTGAAAGGAAGCAGCCATTCCTGAGGCTGTGTAAAGACACCAGGACTATGACAAGGGACCAGACAGTAAGAAAAAAAACGTACCATATCCCCACTGAAGTCTTGCTGCATGCCTCCACCAAAACCACCGCCAGCTCCAAATCCACCACCACCCATACCTGTAAATACAAAACCAATGCATTTTTGCTGATCATTGATTGTAAACATTCTGAGATTGTTGCTCCAATAACATTCTCAATTCATGGCTAATACCCAGCTGACTGTGCTGATTGTGTTGTGCAACTTTGTGAGTGACAATCAGGCAAATGTTTTCTGTATCTGATAACTTGCCATGACAAAAGAAATTGATACAATTAACTTCACTTAATCACAGCCCAGATTACTGCAACTTTCACATAATCACATTTTCTATAATACAAAATGCCAAATTTCTACATAAAAGTCGCTGGATAATCTCATCCTTTCCCAAACTCCTGAGGAGTTGTGATTATGCAGAAATGACAAGATTAGGGTAGAACATAAAGTTCTCCACCCCCTCAAATCCAGCTTTCTCCTATTACTTTTGTTATTTTAAAAGACATGACATTATGAAACATGCAAAGTATTACAAAATAAACAGTTATGCTTTCAGAATTACATGTACGTCAACTCTGATAAAGTGGCTGATAACCAGCTGTCAGTAACACCTAATGTAAGTAGTGACCAATAATGGTATTTATGTAAATGATATCTGATTTATCAGCTCAAGTTATATTTTTCACTTAAGAAAATTAACTTTCATCACATTTGTCCAACATCCTCTGTACTCTAATATAATTACGCTCTCAAGGCATTACACAATAAAAACTACTGTCTTTCATTCGGTATTGTATTTCTATTTGCCTTAAAGTTACAGACCTCCAATTGGATGAAAATAGCATGTTGTCAGATGCATTAGGAAGACAGTAAAAAATCCGTTCTTTGAACAGATTGTGGAGAATGAGCCCTAGATTTGTGAACCTACCTGCTAATTAGTTTGTATTCTCTCCTGACTTTGTAAACTAAACCTGAAGTTTGGGTCATTCACTTCGGTTTCGGTGTGGGATTCTGTGCGGAGCACTTGTTGTTAAAGAAACTAGTTAGCTTGTTACTTTTCGATGTACGGGTTCATAGCTCGAAAACGAAATCAAAGACCTATATTTTAAACATAATTTTTAATAAGCTCTATGAATGCTGAAGACTTAGAGATTGAGGAATTTCTTGTAAGTGACAGTAGAGAAAACGGTTTATTGGCTCAAAGAGAGAAATCGGAATATGCTTCTGTAACCTTATGAGCTTTGCACTATTTTACTGTTTGTATTTCTTAACAGTTGACATTCTAAATACATGCATTTGTCTGATGAATACGGTTATTCTTGAAAGCAAATCTAAATTTAGCCACTCTTGACAAAAAGACCACAATCAGTTCCATTCACTGACCAGTCATACTGACTTTGCTTTCCTCTTCACAGCTTTCATTACATTTCTGAGTTACAACTACCAATTTTACCACTACAGGTGGTTTTTTTTTCCTTCCCCCATGAATTATCCTGATATTTCCACCATATGATCTAATAATTTTTCCATGATATCATAATAATATAATCAAAACTATAATGTGACCACTTTCATTACATTAAATTTATCCACTGTTCTATGAATTTTCATTTTGGTCAGTGCATATTCAATTTTTTTACATTCCATGGCAACTAGACAGCTTTGATACCAACTCTTTTCCAGCCTGACAATACCAAAAACAATTTTTCAGCGTTCTTCCACACTTTCCAGGTCTGCGGCAACCCTGGATAAAGTCAAAGGCATGATGGTGGAAGAGAGGTGTAAAAAGAAAGGGTAAAAAAAGAATCTGAGCTCTAAATATCATTTTTTAAAATTCTGACTCCCTATGCAATGAACGGATTTTAGGTGTTATTTCTCTTCTTTTCATCTGTATTTATGTGGTCAATATTGATAGTCATTGCCAAAAATAAACCACGAAATCAATGATAAGGCTGGGCTGCTAAATCTTACTGGAAGACTAAATATCCTCATTGTGCTGGACTTCACACAAACTGCTATAAGCAAGCAATCAGTGAGCCAACCCATTAGCAAGCCACAAATTACAGTACATAACAAATGAGCTTCAGGCCACCAGGGACCACTTACTAACATCCTAGCATCCAGACTGATGGTGAATTACTGTCAGTGAATCTACCCTACTCATCCCTGTGTTCTGAGAAATGGTACATTTGCTGTTATATGATCTAAACAGGACCATTCACAACATGCTGTCAGTGAAGAGATGTCTAAAAAATGTTCTTCTTGATAATAAATCATTAACCGTTAACAACAAATACCGTTGTCCTAATCTCATAACACAAGAAACCCCATATTATACTGAATCCTTGGGTGTTACTGTCATTACCAAACAAAACTGCATTTAGCCTAGCTGTGACTGCAAACTGTACAAATGAAAAAGCACACTGGTCCCCTTTTGCCATGATGATGCGGTGAAAGAAATATCACAGTTAAAAACTGATGGCCGCCATCCAACAGATCAATAAAGACAAACAACACAGCACAAACACAGCCACAGAAGGAACATCACTTTTCAAACAGATCGTGGTTTCCATGACTAAAACACTAACAAATAATGTTAAGGGCTCACCTCGGCCTAGGCCCATATTGTTGGCATTCATGTTGCCCCTGTGGAGAGGAAAAGGGAGAGTGGGTTGAGGCTTAATATCAATGACAAAACTGTCATCTACACAGAGAACATGCGCCACACACTTCAGAAAAAAGTCAACAAGTTCTTTATAATCCCACACTGCTGCCATCCTCCACTGTGAAACTGTAACAATTTTCTTTCTTTACGTGTTTGCAAGCTTACTGGACTAAACCTTTACAGTAAGCTTATTTTGGTGCATCCTGTTACTGATTCATTGTATCTGTGGGTGATTGTCATGATTACTGATCTTCTGTTATAAACTCAATTTTATTTGCACTGAACAACTTTCAACCCTGCTGGCAAACCACCTTAAAACTATCTTAAATGACAGCTCTAAGCATTAATTTCTCATAGTAATATTATCTGATTGACAGGAAATCACATTTCACTGATTAGACTTAACATACCAACACACAGCCATTAATGGAAACCTAATCACATTATTCTCTAGTCCTGCATCCTAAAATAGAGATGCAGCAGTTCAGGTTTAGCAGTTCAATAGAAGAGCAAGACAACTGAGGCACATCATTCTACTCTCCAGAAATAGCTTAAGAGAACACCGAAACCTGCATGAGCAGCTTGACTTCATGAACTCAAATTCCGGAGGACCAGATTTAATTCATGATATGAAGTTTGTGAGTCCATGATTGAAGCTTAGAAATGAAAATAAGGAAATCAGGACCACAGCATTACAAGAAATGAGTGAGTTCGTCCGTCGAGCATATGATGTTTGAGGACATGACATCTTACTGTGAATGATATGCTAGAAACACAATTTCAGGTCGCCTGAAGAGATATTTCATCAAGGTAGAAAGACTGGCACCAGCTGACCAAATTCAAATGGCAAATAATCACAAATGAATCTCTAAAATGAAACTACAATTTTCTCTTTCCTCAACAAACCAGCAGAAAAACTGTAGATGATATGAAATGTATCTGAGCAATTTAGATGTCCAAACATGACATGTACTGAATGCCTGAAGCCTCAACAAGCTTTTGACAAACCTGGTATTCAGACTTTACGTTATCCCAAAAATATCTAAACTTGAATTTGACACCGTTTGCTTGTAATAAGTGTCAGAATAAGGCACTCAGTTGTTGCCTGATGTGCCATTATCTTACACACTACGAAATTCAAAATAATTCCACTGCATGGACCTGATCCATACTGATTCCGAAAAAGAAATTTATTCACAGCAAGATATTCTAACCTTTCACAGTCTCGAAATCAGTATATTATTACTACCAGGACCACATTACCTGATTGTGCACCAACTCTCTGAACAATTACAGGAGCTGAAATTTCTCCCACACTCTATGCCTCAAGTTACGATATACTCAGTAATACAAGATATTTTGATTTGCCAGATGACCAATTCACATTACTTCATCCTGAACCTGACCGCTGCCCGATCTTTACAACTGAATTTCTGTCACACCAAATTTTGACATGCAAACAAGATACTACTAACTGACATCCGCTCATCACAAAACGCCACCATTCATTTAGGACATCTACAAGTTCAGGTTATTTCTTCCAGCAGATAAATTTCACATCAATATGGGAACAATAGGCCTCCTTCCGGTCAAAGACAGTCTACAAGTGAAAGCTGGCATGCAAGAAGGCAACAGCTACAGGAAAGGCAGATGCACTCTGAGAGAAATACGAAAACACTCAAGGACCCACCTCATAGTTCCACCTCTGCCAAATGCTGCCCCTCTACCCATTGCTGGCTCCATGTCACCTCCCATGCCCCCTCCAAACGCCTTTCCTCCTCGCATGCCCCCTCGCATGCCGCCTCGCATACCACCGCGGCCAAAATCCATGCCTCCACCCATACCGAATCCCTCCATGCCCCTGCAGATTAGAAATAGGTTTCATGACATATAAACTACTTCTACACAAGAACTCAGTGAAATTTTTTGATACAGTGACATCATGAACTCAATACCTTCATAAGAAAAACACATCTTCTATCATAACATGGGCAAAGCAACCACTTTACAGGCAAGAAACACTATCAGTAATATCACAGCTTGCCAAAAACTGTGCAAGTAACATGGACCTGCTCTACGGGCAAGAAAACAGCATTAATATCACAGTTTGCCAAAAACTGTGCATGTAACATGGAACTGTTCTACAGGCATGAAAACATTAGCATTGAATATCAGTTTGCCAAAAACTATGCATGTAACATGGAACTGCTCTACAGGCAAGAAAACATCAGTAATATTACAGTTTGCCAAACACTGTGCATGTAAATTGGAACTGCTCTACAGGCAAGAAAACATTAGCATAAATATCACAGCTTGTCAAAACCTGTGCAACTAACATGACACTGCTCTATAGGCGCGAAAACAGCATTAATATCACAACTTCCAAAAACTATGTATATAACATAGAGCTGCTTTACAACATGAAAATATTAGCGTTAATATCACAGCTTGTCAAAACCTGTGCAACTAACATGAAACTGTTCTATAAGGCAAGAAAACAGCATTAATATCACAACTTCCAAAAACTATGCATGTAACATGGAACTGCTCTACAACAAGAAAATATTAGCATTAATATCACAGCTTGTCAAAAACTGTGCAAGTGATATGGAACTGCTCTACAGGTAAGAAAACATTAACATTAACATCCCACTTTGCCAAAAACTGTGCAAGTGACATGGAACTGCTCTACAGGCATAAAAACATTAGCATTAATAACACAGTTTGCTAAAAACTGTGCAAGTGATATGGAACTTTCTACAGACATAAAAACATTAGCACTGATATAATAGCTGTGCAAGTCACACAGCAACAATATGGAAAAACAAAGACATTAGTGCTAGTATGTCATAATGCAAGATAGATTGGTAATGAAGTACTATTGCAGAGGGAAGTTCTTGCTACAAAACAACAGTATCAGTAGAACTTCCACTTCAGCCTTCACATAGAACCGAAGAGGTATGCAAAGCCACCAGACCATCTCTCCACAAGTTAAAGCTATTCACTACAAGAACAAAAGCACATCTCCTTTGATAAGGGCAGATATGTGAGTGAGTATCAGACAACGGCAACAATTTCCACTCAGATTCTCTCATTCACAACAAGAAATATCAATTCTGACACTCAAAGGGGAGATTTACATCACAGCAAAACATGACATCTTGCTAAGAAAACTTAAGAGAGAATGAGCTTTGACACTGATGAGGTGATTTAAATTTTGCTAGCAGCAGGAGGCTAAACAATTGCAACCTACAGTGATCACAGTTAATTCTTAAACTGTAGAGAATAAAATAACATTCACATTAAGGCATAACTGAAAATTATGTCGTAATGGCAATATTTCTCATCCTACTTAATCTCATCTGAGGAAGAACTTACAGAACCCATGCAGAGGCAATATTCCAAGATTCTTAAGATGAAATATGTTCTGTGAATTTTCATATTTCGAATGACTCATGCTAAACAATACAGTAAAACATGCAAATCATGTTCAATTCACTTCCATGGAACACTTGAATATATGTTTTAAAATGAATCTAAATATCATAAAGGTATTATCATAGCTGTATCATAAAACAAAGAATCTGTGTCCTAATCATCAACAATCTCACCACTGTTACCCGTTATGAACTGCAGAATCACTTTTAGTTTCTACTGTCCATAATTCATGCTCATATGTAAAACAAAAACAAAAATGCATGCTGATCATTTTCTTTTCTTTTCCTCCTGATGGGATCACTTCCCACAGCATACCCAAGACTGAACAGATTTTATAACAAAGTCTAACACTTCCAGTTGGTTACAGAGGCTGCACTGAAATAAACACTCTTCAACTGAAGCAATGAAACCAACTACCAAGCAACTTAAAGTGCACCTAATTTTTATTCTTGCCACAGCCTTGCACAATACCAACATTTTTTTTTTTAACTTCTGCAACTTACATTCGTCCTCTCAAAGCCCCTCGCAGTCCTCTGGGAGGTGGAGCTGCACCTCTGGGCAAGCCCTTGCTGGCTCGGATGTCTCCTGTGATAAATCCGCCATATTCAGGCGCTAAGAACTCGTCACTGAAGGTTGGGTCATAGGGATTCATAGGACCTTTCGGGGGAGCCTGTTTTGTAGGGAGGGAAAAACAGAGGGGCAAAAGAATACCAGTGAAGTTTGTGGTGACTACCTGGCAGAAACCGGGAAGCTGATGACAGCTGTATAAGCCTCCGAACAAGTTTTCTTCAAAGTACGAGTTATGAGGTCTTATGATCACCTAGCAAAAAACACGACTAAAATGTGTTTGACACTGTGCCAAGTATATAAAGTTCATTCCATTTGTCAAACATGCCAGGCTGACCAAAGATCGTCTCAAAATAAATGAAATCTGGCATACTTCTGAAACCTTCAAATCTCTTAGCAAGAAATATTTACATCTGTGCACACCTACAAATGTAAATATTTCTTGTTAAGAGTTATTTCCTCAGTAAGTTTCAGCTGCTCTTACATGTGCTGGAACAACAATTTTTCTCTCACACTCGAGTTTTTACAACACTCGAGTTGGCTATACACTTTCCTATACATGTATCTATAAAGTGTTTCTAAAAGAGATAATTCAGCTTATCTGCAAAAACTGATCAAAAGAAATTGCACCAAACACCACAGACAGACGGTACAATTCTGACATTTTGTTCCCATTGCAAGCAACAGTCTTTCGCTCAGAGAAACAGATATCTCATACACCATGAAATGTGCAGCATGAGTTACCAAGAATAAGATTTAAAAATTCATTAACAAATTTAACAAATAATGAAAAACTCTCCAGGGTCACTGAAATTTGCTCAAACCTACTTGCAATCTCAAAATATCCAGTCCATGCCCCTCAAATTTTGCATATTGGAAGTGCTTAACAGGATCATTCAGTAGTGACAGTAAGTTTCACAAAACTGAAAATCCTACAGAGACTTTAAAATTTATATGTCAGTCACTCTCAGGTCGGTTTGCAGGAGGAAGAGAAAAAGTAGGATAGCAAGTGTGTAAGAAGAGGAAGAAGAGAAAAAAAGCAATAATTCTTTTAGAATGTAAGAATTAATTACCTGCTGTAATAATTCCACAATCTCCTCAATGCACCCCACAACCACCTTTGGCTTGCCTGAAATTGCCACTACTCTGTCAGTTGAGTTGGGGCAGCATGTGGAGTACACTTTGATGTTGGCACCAGTTTTCTGATGGAAGGAGAAAGGATTCCAGGGAAAATAAATAAATCTGCCCTCCTTCCCAGACTATTGACAGCACAAAATTTCATCTTAAATATTGGACCTAAGCCCCCATTCCCTGGAAAAGCAATGATCCAGCTATACAAGTTCAACAAATACAATGTATTTGAGTTATACCTCAATCACACTCTTCCCCTCAGATGCATTATTTTTTTTCTTGTCCTTTGGTTATAGTTTGCTCTATAGCTCATATTCAGTTCTGAAGACATCAAGTTTACTGCCAACAATGTGGTCCAGCAGATACCTGAGTTTAAATGCGTGTATTTTCTATGTCAGTATGCTGTTTTGCTGATACACATTAAATGCTTTACACAAACCATCCTTAGCAAAAAAAAGGGTATGGAGGCTGGGTCTGGAAAAATAAGAAATGCCTATTAGTATGTCTTGCACCTGAATAAAAGTTATTTCCCTTAATTACAGTTTATGTTTGTGTCTGTGTCTGCTGTGCATCATCCAGCAGGCATAATAACAAACATCTGAATGTATATATATAACATGTAAAGTCTCGCTTGTGAAGCCTCACCTCTCTGAGTTCTTTGACCTTGAATCCCTGTCTGCCAATGATACAGCCAGCCTGACTCTGGTGGACGATCATCCTCAGCTCTGAATCCGCATCACTTCTTTTGTTCCTGGCCTAGAGGGGAACATGCCAGCATACTTAATATGCCTACACAAGGTTCTACCAGTCAAGAGAATTTAGTAACTAGTACATATGGGCAGAGACTATGACATAGATCAGAATTTATGAAGGTGATCAACAATGTGATGGAAAAAGGCTATAATGCATGCAAGAGCTCTGCATCCGTAATACTTCTATTGTTTTTAGCCTGGATGGGAACATGCCAGCATATTTAATGTCAAAAATTATCCTCACACAAGGCTCAACTTGCCTGTGAAAATTGTGTAATTAAAACGTATGACCAGAGATGTGACATGATAATCAATTTCCAAGTTGGAAATTGATGTCATGGAAACAGCTTTAATGCATGCTAGAGCTCTGAATCTGTATCACTTCTTTAGTTCCTCACATGAAGGGGAAGGTACCATCATCTTTACTGTCAATAATTATCCTCACACATAGCTCTACCATTTCAAGGGAGAATCAAGTAATTAAATGTTGGTCTAATGGTCAGAGATCATGACACAGATAAATTCTAATGAAGGTGGGTAATGCAATGGAAAAGGCTACAAAACTTGAAAGAGCTCTGAATCTGCATCACTTTAGTTCCTGGCCAGGAGGGAAACACGCCAACACATTTAATGAACATCAGTTATTATCCTCACCCAAGGCTTTACCAGATCGGGGGAATGAAGTAATCCGAGACAATGACATGGATCAGTTCTTATGAAGGTGGATAACAAGGTAATGGAAAGGGCTGCAAGACATGCAAGAGCTCAAAAAGAGGCATGCTATCCTAAATCTTACCTTCACATATCCCACCATATTAAAGTCTGGTAGCACTGGACTGTTCTTAGAAATTCTCTCTGAGGGTTTTCTATGGCTGTTCTTACTGAATATTGAACTCTTCAAAAAATTCTTATGCTAAAATTTTCTTCATCTTTTTTATCCCATGTTACCATCACTGTCAGTGAACCATTCTCTTTCAAATTGTTCTTGCTATTAACAATTACTCAAGTGACGGATGAGGAGTTTTTTGGATGTCAAAATATTTGTCTTTAATAAAAACATCATCATTATAGACCAAATACATAGATTAATGAAGATGTAACAAATTATGATGCAAATCTGTTAAAGTGAAAGGGAGATACAAGCAATGGAAAATGCTAAAAAACAGAAAATGAGAGTGGAGAATCTCCATCTCTGCCTACTTCCAACCCTAGAAGGGACAAAAACTTTTCATTGTGTATTGACAGCATCTACTTACATCTTCCATCTCTGGTAGCACATCCAGCAACATGTCAAGGACTGTGCCCAATTCGGCTCCAATGGATAGAACTCTGAGGAACACAGCACAGGCATACCATCAGTTTCTCGTAGTGGCAATTAGTCTTCAAAAAGTAGATACAAATCTGGTTTTTCTATCACATTTGAAGCCTTCAGCTTAGAGTTGTTAAAATGTTATTTCATAGTCAACTTTAATGCGATAAAAGCATTTACTATTTTTAATAAACTCCCAGCTCAAGTGGCTTATCTTGAGTGAGCAGTGTCTCTTGACACCAAACAAACATTCTCTTACAAAATGTGCTTAGATATTTCAGTTTGTAAACTAGCAGTAAAAAGAACCACAGCTTCATTCCTAGCATTTTCCACACAATCTCCTCTCGCCTTTTTGAAGCTCAATTTTCTAACACTAAATAAATGTACTGGAAGCTCAATATCACTGTGTGTCATAGATGTGGAAAACCCACGCAGCTATCATTCTCTGATATGGGAAACTAAAAGCTAAGCTCACCAAGTTCTTTCTTATACATAAGGGATTAGGAGTGCTAAGAATAAACTAGAGAATATAAGAGATGATAAGATGGAGGGAGAAGGGATGGATTGGTAACGGTGGTAGGTGGAGCTAATGGGTGGGTGATGATATTGAAAGTGGAGTGGTGACGTGGAGTTGGTAGTGATGAGAGGAGAATATTTTTTTCTTCAATCAATTACGTAATTTGAAAAAAAAAAAAAACAATTAAAAAAAAATTGGATGTTAGGGTAGTGGTGGTTACCGTTCGGGACCGTTGCTATCTGGCACTGTAACACTGGCTTTGTACTGCAGCGGAAAGGACCAGGGCCGGGACCAAATCCAGGGTCGGGTCGGGTCGGGTCAGGGGTCGAGGACCGGGATGTTGGTTTGATTTAGGAGCAAATTTTATAGTTGGGACAGAGGGGATTGGAAAAGGTAACTTGAGTTAAGCAACATGGTCATCAACACTAAAAATGTGGCCATTCATTCATGTGTGTCCTACTGGCATAACCAAATGTTAGCACAGCACTCTGGGAAACCCCTGCCAAAAACATTCCCACTTTCTCCAAAAATTGACCCCACAATTCATACGGAACAGAAAAGGCCACACTACAATTACATTTAATAAAATATGAAAAGAAAAATTAACATATGAAATAAGCATGTCAGACTTTCAGGGCCAGGCAAATCATCTGAAAAAGATGGGATCTAAGGTTGTGGAGAAATTGGCGGTGGTCAGTGCTCCCAATTTTGGGACCTCAGGTGCTTTCATGATGGACCAAGTGGGCGGAGGTCAAGGGTCGTGGGGTGAGTCTGGACCTTGGGAACTGGAGAATCAGGATTAGTGGTAGAATGGCAAAGACAGTTATGCTCTTATATTCCTCCCCACACCACCCTCTCCCTTCCCTTCCATTCTCCCACCCCACCCTCCTTACCACACAAGCTTTATCTCAAACAGAAAGGCACAAAGCATGGAAACATGAAGACTTGCAGAGTAGACAGGGGTAACAGTTACTATGAACAAAGAAAACAGAGAGACAGAGGCAGGTAGACAGAGTGGGCTGGGCTGTTAGACATCTGCTCTTGGAGTGGACCTGGATGGGCCGAGGCTAGGGAGGAACCAGCGTTAAGATTAAACTTGAGTGGGCAAATGATGTGCAATATTTAGCATTTCCAATTTTTCCGTGCACTGGATTTAAAAATAATTGAAGAAATACAAATGTCTTGACAGTCTGGGGATGAAACTGGCTCAGAAACTAGCATTGTAAGCTCCATGACACATTAATTATTGTGGTATCTATGGACAATATAAAACATTTCCTACCAAAGATAAAGTTGATATTTCCCATTCAATCAATTTAACAACAAAAACAGCTTTTTAAGAATAAAGCAACAACAAACTTTTCATAAATTTAAACAAGTAATAGGAAACAAAGCACAATAAAAAACCTGTTAGCCATAAAAATTTATAAAATCAACCACAAACAAATTACGTAACAGAATTATGAAATGTTCAAAGCAAGCACCTGGCTGATGATAAAAGATTTCAATGTTAATGCAAATGTAATAATTATCAACACACAATATAGTTATACATGTACTCAATACAGAAAGTAAACATCAGGGCCTCAAATATACTTTCTTTAAAATATCTCATTTAAATGAAATGTATATATGTATATATTTATAAATATCTTAGTACAAGAAAAATGTGGCTGTCAGGTAAGATCAAAACTTGACAGTTGATTTTCATAATGAAATATTGCGTCTCTCTTGTGAAAGAGAAAAGTTCAACCAGTTTCCACTAAGGGCTCTCTTAAGAATAGTGTTGCAATAATGACCGTGAACAATGAAAGACTAGAGGCTGATACTCACATCATTTCTCAATCTATTGATGTTGACTCCACCTTTGCCAATGATAGCACCAGCATTCTGCAACAGAAAAAGGGACAGGGGATACAGTAATGTATGTATGAATGAGCCATATTATCCTCTGTCACNAGGGAAAGGGGGGGGAAGAGCTTTATGAGAGTACAAGAGTACAAACAAGGAACCAATCTTTTTATTTCCTCCTGTTTTGGATATGCCAGATAACACTTCCAACCCGTTTATTGATTTGGCCAGCTGGCTACTCTCTCAAGGCATTATTTATAATATTAGCAAGGCCAATGGGTGGGCGAGGTGTAATGGTGAGGAACTAACGAAGTAATCAAGCAGCTAGATGAACGTTTTACAGGCCAAAGTTTTAGTCAGCCGTTCCCTTCACCCCCCCCCCCNACCAGCGTGTTCAGCAGTACCGGTTACTGGTTATGACCGCGCCTCCCGCCTCGAACCTGCAATCAATTGGAGCTGACAAGAAAACCGACCCGCTCCTCTGCGGAACCGATCAGGGCATGACGCCTGCTGATCACAATGGATAGGGCAGGCTGGCTTGCTGCAGGTTCCAGCGATACGGTTCGTCCGTGGGAAGGAAGAGGAGACGGAGGTGGACGGAGGGAGGGTCTGACTAAAAAACAAAGAGGAAATCGGGGTGGGGTGTAGGCCAGAAGCTGAGCCTTAAGGCGATGACGAATTCATTGGCCGGCAAAGGAATGAGTTTCGAAATGAGTAGTAGTGATGCTGGAATGGCTGTGGTATGACATGAAGAGAGAAGGTTACGGCCACGGTGATAAGAGATTCAATACCGGTACGGGGGGGNGGGGGGGGGGGGGGGGGGAGAAAGAGGACAGAAAAGGAAGAGGCCGCAATTCCTACCGCAAAGAGAAAGAAGAATAGGAGAAAGACAGGAGAGCCAGAAGGTGAGTAACAGCATGAAACAAGGGAAAGAAGGAAATTTGAGGAGGAAAAGGGTGGGAGCCAAGTTTTACTTTGCCCAAGGGCAAGGTACCCTTGTCCTGCCGCCGACTGCGGGTGGTTGTGATAGTGAAAGCAACATATTTATAAAACCATGATGCTCTATAAGTGTAAAGAAAGATGATATGAATCTTAGAATGCATACACATCCATTCAACAAACGTCTGGGCGAGGTTCTGCGCCAGAAAAACATGAGGACATTTTGGGCGTTGGCATTTCAAGACAAGCTTCCGTTGTAAAAAGAGTCGTAGTATAACGTGATAGTGGAAAGCCGACACTGACAAATAAATTATGCGCCTAAAATAAAGAAAATCCGCTCATCCCATGATGAACTGGTCAATGGTAAGCAGCCGCGCGACATGCCAGTGTGGAAGTCGGTAGTAATTTTGGAGCAAGGCAGGGTGGGACGTTCTACTGTCGATGTGAGGTCAAAACTGCACGCAAGCTACAGGTGACTTTGGGTTTGGACAGACGAGGACCAGCGGGAGTGACTGTTATGTGCTTCTTGACGTAAAATGTCCCTATTTCTATAATAACGAGATTTTGGAGAAAGGAGGCTGTCGCATACAGTTGAATCTGTAAATAACGACCTTCCTTCCTTCTTTGGAAAAACGGTCGTCTCAGAAAGATGGCCGCCTTACATAATTTGCTTTTTTTTTTTTTGGGTCCAAATAAGAAGAAAACCTTATCCTTCTGGTTACCAAGTTATCCTGTTTTGGTCACAGGTTTTGGGCTGCCCTGTGGCATTTTAATCTAAAGTAGAAAGAAAATGTTTAAACCTGTGGTTGGCTACAAAAGCATTTGTATAGTCTCTATGAGGTTCCAGATTAGCCATTTGACGGTCACCTTCTACAGTTTTGTACTATCTGGGAACAGGAAAAAATGGTCACGGTCGCGTTCTTCAGGTCACCATTTAGTGGCAAAATGTATAGGAAATACTAAGAGTCATCCCTGAAAATCGATCGCCACCGCATGTAGTCACAACATACACATGGTCGGTAGATCAGGTACGTCTGTGCAACTATTCATTTAGCATGATAAAACCGAAATACTGTATTAAGAAAGAAATACGATAAAAAGTTTTGAGGTCAGTCATGAATTCCGATAGTGTGATTAGAATCAGCTTAATACTTTTGTACCATGGCGTTGTCAAGTTAATAACCCTTTCAGGCCCAAGGCCATTCTGACATTGTAACAAAAAACTGGTGATTAAGTCGCACTGTTTTCCCTATGAATGGTACACCTGCCTCTGGAGAACACAAAGGTGAAATATAAGTGGGCGCAATACTGAGACCGCGTGGTACACATCGTTAAACTCCTGAACACAATGATCCCAAAATTTGCATTTGGTCCAATTTGTGAGATACGACCTTAGATGTCAACACGGACAATATGAGCGGAAGAGGATGAGAAGAGTGATACTGCAAGCCTCTCGGAGCCACGCGCACATCGGTCTGATCTCTTATCACGAGTACCCTCAACGCTTACAGCCAATGAGGTGAAAATGGTTTATTATAGATAACGATAACCAGATTTTCAAAGGCCCTCACCATCACTTACGGCATTGGTGGAGAAGGAAGGTTAAGCCGGATTGTATGTCTGTCTGTTGTGATGTCATGATCGATCATACAGAGACAAGAAGTGAAGCGGACAGTGTACAACGTACAACGATGATGTGAGAGAGAGAGAGAGTGAGAGAGAGAGAGAGAGAGATAATGGGTGTGTTTGGGGATTAGCAAAAGTTTGAAATTTGCTGACTGCGAATCTGAACTGGTCGAATCTCATAATATGTTGCATTCATAGAACGTCGAACGAATCATAATCTCGAATTCCAAATCGCGTTACGGAAACTACCAATGATCTGTAAGAAACTGCGGCCGTTAATTCGAGTTTCAAACCGAACCATAAATTCGGAAATAAAGACGAGTTTTGAATCTCGACACTGGATTTGTCGAAGTCCAATCTTACATCAGTGATTCGACGAACACGAATTTTGTGTTCGAACATGTCCACCCCTAGTGAGGGGAGGTGGAGATGCGGGGG
>JAWQUT010000020.1:3329723-3341679 GCA_033807755.1 Ellobium chinense | reverse complement strand
GAGAAAGAAAGAGAGGGGGAGAGAAAGAGGACTGTACCGATAATGTGTGTGAGACATGTTGCCATGTGAGGCGGAGTCCATCGTTTATGACAAATTCCGGGGACCCTCTCACCGGATTGACAATAGGCAAGTGTGCGCGAATCTCTTACAAGTGTAACAAAGCGAGACCCATAAAGCTGGCCCAATGAATTAATGATGGGTAAGCAGGACCAGGCACCCAGCGGCCTCGGTCACAAGAAAACAGATAAAGAGAGGGCCATCAATAAATGATAGGCCCACTGTCATCAGGCGATTGCCAGATGTGATCTGCTCATCAAAATGAAAGGGGTTGTTGGGGGTTTTCGGGCGGGCATGGTACATCAATAGAGGTATTGCCCTGTTGACTGGTGAAGCTTCAGAAGACTGCCTGCCAAATTCTGATATCTTGTCCCAAAGACGTGCTGTTGTACTGAACCGCGGACTCTAATGTACCCAAAACAAAAATAACACACAAAAAGAAAAAGAAAATACTGGGGTTCCCGGGGGAGGGGTGAAGAGAGAGTAAGGGAAAGCTCTGCAGCAAATTACATCATGTCTTTTTGTTTTGCATAGCCTAACATCCTCCACTTGTCACAGGCAATGTTTACTGCGCTCTTGTTATGGCCTTCATTCTTGAAATATGATAGAGGATCAAGTTTAAGAGTGTGGGTCATTACTCTGAACTCAAAATTCCAGCGATCCATGCACAGATTTGATATCCAGCGGTCAACCGGGGACGAAAGACACACGAAAGGCTACACTTAGGGACTATTTCCCCAGGGCAAACTGAAATGGATCACTGACTCAGAACTGGGGAGACTTCGTGACTTCCGTCTGTCCAGTCCCGTTAACCGGAACTCCATGTGAGAAGTTGCATTATGAAGGAGGGTACGATAATAGATGACGTCTGATTACATAGAATTATGCTTTTGTCTAGTGCCCTGCACGAATTCTGAAGCGTATTTCTTTTAGATAAACATGACACACCTGGCAACAGCACTGAATGGCTAATTTCTGTTTCTCGTCATCATATTTAAAAATACAATTTTTTTCGCAGTGGACACATTCAAGTTTTGGCATAGTTTCAAAGCAATTTTTGCCTTTCCACGGACAGCTCATAACCTGAATAATGCTACTATGCAACACTGCGTCCACGGTCTCAAGCAAGGGGGCAATCAAAATACCAATCAGTGTGCTCCAAACTGCTACTCACATTAGACCACACCGATGAGTGTCACTGGGAAGCATTTCCCGTGCTTAAAACTACATGCTGGAGAGAAGATGCAGAACCTTATGGTGGACGACCGTTTTCAGCCCACCCACTGAATGCCCAGCACTGCGGCATTCCCCGGTAGACTGAGCATTACAACGAGTTCCCAGTATATTAGGATACAGGTTATTCCGATGGAGATAAAGTGATTTGAAATTGCGGTGTGAAAGAATAGGCGATGCAGCATGGGTTCCTTCTAATTCAATCACCTGTTCTGAATATGAAAAATACTAGCTCCAAGAACGGCGTCTGCCGTAGTAAGCAGAAAATGACATTTCGGTGTTAAAATGCCTTATACAGCTATCGAGTAGAACACTGTTCCATAAATATAGATCTAATTCCCATTCACAAGCATTCATTGCTTTTTCAGAATGAAAGAAAATAACAACTGGTTTACAGAAGAAAAACAAATTTACGGCTGTATGCCCCATCTTTCATTTATTATTACTGATCTACCTTATTAAAACATGAACCTTACACTCTGCTAATGAACCGAGGCATTATGTGAATTAAAACGAACAGAACAGACGGAATTGCAATAGCACTCCCTTGGTCTTAAAGTTCGCACCCAAAGATAATGAATTCTGTCTATATGAAAGCCTAGTCATCCAGACTAGTTGATCGCACATTTATGCTTGTTACCACCTCAACATCACTGATAAAGAAAACAGTAGTTTTCACCCTTTGTTGAGAATTATTAACCTGATTGTGTGTGTAATGAGGCGGAACTGGGTCTGGTTTCTCTTGCGCTGGCAGACCATTCTGCGAAATGAGTTTCGAAGATGAATCTGTATTGATTAATGTCCTTTATTCTTGTCTTCCAAAAACGCTCAACCACTGCAGACATCTCTTTCGATCTCTCACGGGATGGGGAAGCATGAAAAAAAAAATACAAGAACGAACATGAAACCTTCCTTGAATCATTCTTGCACTTCTCCCAACTGCGATGCTTTGCAGGTATTGTTAAAGGTAAAAGTCCTCACGGCCACGCGAGCTGCGATTCTATTTTTAGAAAGTGACGCAGCGGTTTGACTGTTGCATGCAACTGCTGCATGCTGGTGTGACAGAGAAAGCGAAAACTAATCTACTGTAGGCCTACCTTGCTCTGCATGAGGATACGCAGCTCGATCCGGGGTCCCTCCCCTCTTCGTCGCTTGGGCAAGTCCACCTCTTCCTCACCACCCTCTTCATCACGTGGACGCTTAATACGGCCTGAGGAAAAGACAAATTAATACAAGTAAGCCTATATGCGGTGGTAAAATCTGAATATGATATGAAAAATTCCCTTATTATTCCATTCACACGGAGAGAACATCAATCCGCTCCTTAAAGAGCAGCTGGCAAATAATTCTACAACAAATCCACTATCCTTCTATTCCCAGTTAGGTGATGGGAGTTTCGAAGTGGGGAATCATTGAAGACAAGAACTTACATCATGATATGAATCTAGCGTTTGCGGGATCACTTAAATGGCTTGTAAAGGCCAACATCGGTTCTACGAAAGGAAGTTAGACCTGAATCTTTCCTCCTGAAAACGTAAAATCACAATTGTGACTGGCATCATTAAGCCCAGAACCTTTACGAGCCTGGCGGGAGACTTTGGCAAGTTTGTAACCGGCGAACCGTGGGGGCTTAGTCTTGTCATTGGCGTTTGTTACTGTGCACATAAACCTCAGTGGTGAGCATCAGCCAAACTGCAGAGAGTGAGCGGTGGTTGTTAGAAAAGAAGAGTCGCTGACCATAGTATTCAAAACGTGAATCAGGATGCAACGCGAGAGGCGGAAGCGCACGGTGGCCAAAATCGGTCAAAATGTAAGATGACCGCCCTTCCATTTTCTTGGCAGGATGAAAACGCCATGACATCCTCCAAACGTTATCATCATAGGTCGGAATTTCATAGAGGACGATGAAAAAGAGGGAGGTGTGACTGTGAAATAAGAGCAAAGTGCTGGTATTTCCTCTGCGTCATCATGCATTCATTTCTGATAACGTAGCAAGACAGCTGATGGGTTATGAAAAGAAAAGACCTGGTTTCGCAAGACGAGACCTGCCCTGTTTTAAAATCCATGTGCAACAGGAAAGCGTAGACGACGGTAATCAGTATGCGCTGGTTTGCCATCAAGTAACCAGACCTGTTGTTGGGCGCAACTAATGAAAAAAAGGCTGAGTGACTTCATTTGCTGGATTTATTTTCCCGGTAAACGCTCAGTGTCATCTCCGCTGCCATTCCCCCGCGGTGTGACAAATTTGATGAGGGCAAACGATACCCACAAGATGAGCCTCAGCGGAGACATGATTGTAAACTTAATGAACATTAATCCGTTTCGGTGACCAGTGATGATCTCCGTTCTCATCTCCATGCGGGCGTGATGGGCTTTAACACCTGCTTACGGAAGTCATATGCATGTTGGACGACCGCCCTCGGTGGTGATAGCAAAGTAATTATTGGTACAACTCATTACACAGACCTGACCGCTGTGAGTGGGCGCGTGCTTTTTAATATATGTCTATGTAAAAAGTTCAAACCATGATGGGGAGAGGGAGGCACTGGTATATTCCTGTGTAGGACAACAGGACAAGTTTTACTTTAAGGGATGTTCCGAGTTTTAACATAATATCTCCCAAAGACTAGGCAGGTATGAATCACATTCAGCATCTCGATCAAACCAAACGATGAAGTCGACAATGAAGAAATGAAAGGGGCAAAATAGAAGGTAGAGAGTCAGAGGGTGTGGAAGGGGAGGGGGTGTGAAGGGTGTGCGCCAGCAGATCGATACCTCATCGGCCTACTGATACCTGATCGCAGTCTCCTTCGTTAGCGCACACAAAAATATGGGTTGAATCGGCAGCCGTCGACTTGAGCCGTGCGGGGCTCTCGATGCCAAATTAGTGACGGGGAATATTAACATGGTCGAGCAGCAGCGGCACATGAGACGCGGGGAGTCATACAATACGGGCGGTGATTGTGTCAAACAAACATGGAATGGATCAGAATCAGCAGCAACACAACGGGTATTGAGAGAAAGAAGGCATCCGGTGAAAATGGATAGTAAATGTGTTTGTGAAAGAGAGCAGAGATGAGGAGGGAAAAGAGTGGTGGGTGAAGTGAACTGGGAGATGGGGGAATGACGGAAACCTCTGGCAAAGAGGAGAGGACTCTTGGCGACCAGGCGCGGTGTGAGCGTTCAATATATAATGCACGTGCGCGCGAGAATACAACTACCGCGGCTCATCCACGAATAATGCGTCTGAAAGTGAGTTACTCATGGCTGTGATGGATGAAAGCGAGTCACGCATGGGCTAAGAAATATGAATGAATGAATGGGCGCTGGGAGAAGTATTATGGATGGCCGTCAACGAGACTGGGCTGACGAATGGGCTCACATACACACCACAGGGATCTGCCTTGCTAAGCCGATCATCGCCAGACATGATGCTCACATACAACACGCCATGATGCAACACAATGCCGTGTTCAGCCCGTTCGAATCTAGCAAACAAACATACTATATAATGGCTGTCTCGATGCGACATAAAAGCCACACACAGATGGTTCATGCCCAACAACACAGCATGGACGCAAAAGAGGCAACATGGAATCTAAATTCAGGGTGCATATTCTGAAGCAAGACAAATATGCGCGCCCTGATGCAAAACAAACTCAAAGGAAGATGCTGCCTACACAACACAACACAACATGCTGTGGTGCAATACAAATCCAAATACAACTACAGACATGTATTGTGGACACTACTATGAAATACCAACTTTTCTTCAGCGATCACGAGGAACATCCTCAATCGCTGATTGGGTCTACTTTGGAATACTGTAAAATAAATAGTCTTATCATATCTGAAAAAACACCCCGCTGATGCCATGATGCTGCAATAAGCCTTGCCTAGCGGTCTCAACCTAAGGCAGAAAGAAAAAAAAAATCATGCTAAGAAAACGTCTCCACGTAAAAAATAGTTGCCAAGACTGTGCTCTGAGAGAAATGGAAGCATCAAGCCGACTGCTGCGTCATGCTCGGAGTGCTTATAAAAATGTTAGATGCTTAACTCCAGCGGTAACTGAAGCGACAATGGATGAGTACCCCATACTGAGGTGAGAAAGGAACATCCAACAAGGTTCCATTTGGAGTGGGGTAGTCACTGGAATTTACAAAGTGACAAAGCAAGTCTTTGGGAGATTCTGTCCTTGTACATTGTTTTTTTTGTTTGTTAATTCTTGGGGCAAAAACCTCTAAGTTATCAAGCATGTGCGGTGTTATAGTTCCGCTTAGTGTCTGCATCAAGAAGGAAGGCGAATATATGGATCTGAGAGGCATACATCTGAAAATGCTGCCGAATATGTCTGATCATAACTACAGGTATGAAGCTAAACGCGGTTCTGACCAAGAGAGAGTATGCAGTCGACACGGAAGCCACGGCAGTAACTCAACTCCTAAGTGCAAAATGCCTTCCATCATAACAGCCGCACCCTGGCGTATAAAATCAATGCCGAGACGAGAGCTCCAAGAAATGCAGCAAATGCGCTGGATACACAAAACAAGAAATTACTTCTTTTCACAAGGATCTACCGCGGTACTGGTATTACATTGTACAGAGCGCATGCATGAGTGTGGGAGCACTAAACTGGTGAGTGAGTGAGTGAGTGAGTGAGTGAGTGAGTGAGTGAGTGAGTGAGTGAGTGACACCCACCCTCTCCTCCCCTTCCCATAGACCTCAGGGTATGCAGGCGCAGGTGAGGCCATGACACATCGGCGGTAGGACAAAGACTGTTCGAAGGGGCGCAAGGAGAGGTGGCAGGAGGGCTCCTTACACAGCGAGGCAGCCCTAGGCCAACCCCTGGTGACAGCGGCCTACCGGTGTGGCGATGAATGTCAATCGATACATTTGATAACTTTGTCATAACACGATCCATAATGCCAGCTGCTCGTGCTGGTGGGCTTGTGCCGCTTTTTGGCTGCCTTCTTTCTCTTTTCCTCTCTTTCTTTCGAATGGGGAAAAATGGGTGGCTACGCACGTGCACAGTTTGACTGTCAATGTTGTGTGACTCAAAAAAGTAATAGCGGATCAGGTGGGTTCAGCTGGAAATATGTGAAGTAACATTCATAACTAAAATCTGCGAAGAGTGGGAAGTTCTGCTCTGTATCATTCAGAGAAGTTCTGTACCATAAAGGGGATTATTTTTCTGTACCATACGGGAGATTTCAATCTAGTGGCAAAAAAAAAAAAAGGTTTACTTAATTTCAAAATTCAATAATTTCACACCTACAAACCTTATGCAGCTGAAATGTAGCACACATTAGCAGATATATATATTGTCTGCCAATGCTGCAACATCAAATATCTAGATGCAATGGTTATGTCACAGCTGAAATATTAAAAACATACCCCTAAGTTTAAGAACAGCATGCCCTTTGTGCTTCTAATACATTAGCCCCAGCACAAAATTTTATTTACACGTTTTTCTTTTCGCCGCCGTTACAAAAGTATAGTGCTTGGATGAATTAAACTTGCAACTTGAAACTGTATGTATGTATGTATGTATGTATGTATGTATGTATGTATGTATGTATGTATGTGTGTGTGTGTGTGTGTGTGTGTGTGTGTGCGCGTGCGTGTGCGTGCGTGCGTGCGTGTGTGTGTGTGTGTGTGTGTGTCTGTCTGTCTGTTAACGTGCTTAAGCCTTACACTAGTTTTTTCTTCTTGACGTTACTGGTTTTGAATAAAGTAATTTTCGATAGGAAAGAGGGAAGGGAGGGGTGAAAAGGAGGGGGGGGNGGGGGGGGGGGGCACCCAATATTCTGCATCACTTGGAGAATTCAGGTTTGTAGCACGCCACGCCTTTAGTGAAGACCACGCAAAGATAACGTACATAAGTCGGTGTCGATAGTGTCCGTGATAGTACTGGATTCTGTTATACTATCAACGCACAACGGAGAATGACTGCAATGAAGCAAACAGAGATTTTACTCATTTTAAGAAAAAGAGAAGAATAAAAAAAAAAAANAACAAAAAAAAAAAAAAAAAAAAAAAAAAAACGTGAAAACAAGAGGGGAAAATAATGACATAGGTGAGTGCGCATGACAAATTTTCCTTAGAACTAGTGCTGAAGTCTGTAGACAATCACAGTTGTGAGTTTTACAACAGCAGCAAAAGCAGTTAAATTAAACGTAGAACTACAATTTGGGTTAAAATGGTTAAATGTGCATCGAGCGAACATTCCGGTTTTACATCAACATCGTTTCACTTTCTGGCCTTACCTACAACAACAAGAACACCCCCCCCCCCCCCCCCCCCNAAAAAAAAAAAATACCCATCCCACCCCAAAGAACAAAAAATGGCCGCCATACGATTTTGACTTCCCATCTCTTCGTTCAGGAAAAATAATCTCACTGATCTACCAAATGTCTGTGCTCCGAATAATGTTATGAAAATAAGGTCTTTTTTTCATTTATAATACAATCTTTCATATCAAATTGAAACAGCTGATTTCTTTCCATGAAATCCTGTTGTCATAACTTCTTAAAAAAAAAAAACAACATAAGGTGGCAAGGGTATGATAAAGACTTAGACCTGATTCATGTTTCAAACCACAAAATAGTGCTGTCGAGTCCACTTTGTTGCAACACCAGGAAGCATCGAAGACACTATTATCCTATGGGGGGGAAAAAAACTGTTATGAAAATTTGCTGTTAAGTGGTTCCTCTTGTATATTACTGGGTGTACCTCTCAGTAGTCGTTAACAAACTCTCAGATAACGACAAGCTCTATTTCAACTATTCTTGCTATAGTACAGTCGACTCCGCTTAATCGCCCTTCCTCGGGATCACGGAAAAAGTAGGCGATTAAGCGGAGAGGCGATTAAGCGGAGAAGGTAATTTCGGCCACATTTTTGGTAATGGGGTTAAATTTCTTTGATGTCGTGGTTTGATGTCGTGCACTGACGCCTTCTCGTCAACAGACTCAGGACAGACTCGAGTTTGACGGTGTTGCAGCGCACAAAATGTTTGATCTCCGCAGTCTCTCTTATTGGCCACCTCGCAGTAGCCCAGCAGACAATAAGGAGTAGGATGGCATGGTTGGGATCGACCGTTCATCCACATGACACGTTTTCTGATCTAGCCGAAATCCACCAGACATGCGAATACGATGTTTACATTCTCCACCTCGCTGAGACGGTAGGCGTGGGGGGAGGAAACTATACAGTTTCATCGGACGGGCGACGATGGTGATGCGTAGCGTGGGACGAAGGGGGACAAGGGGAGGGGGAAGCGGGGAGGAAAGGCTTATCACACCTACTTCGGAATGGCAGCTGTCACTCGGTCAACCGGTCTGCCATCCGTCGCGCAGTTAAACCGTCTGTGTACATTAATTTGTTTGTCAACTGTAATCCTTCANGTTTCATCGGACGGGCGACGATGGTGATGCGTAGCGTGGGACGAAGGGGGACAAGGGGAGGGGGAAGCGGGGAGGAAAGGCTTATCACACCTACTTCGGAATGGCAGCTGTCACTCGGTCAACCGGTCTGCCATCCGTCGCGCAGTTAAACCGTCTGTGTACATTATTTGTTTGTCAACGGTAATCCTTCAACCGCTGATCTTTGAATTCACTGGCGCTGAAGAATGGTCGATTATCCGGAGTGAGAGGCGATTATCCAGTGACATTAATATAGAAAAAATTCGGTTCCCTGGGAAATGAGGCGATTAAGCGGAAAAGGCGATTAAGCGGAGTCGACTGTACTACTGAAGACAGGCTGAGGACAAGGAAGAACTTTACAACAAAGCCGTGCTTTCCCGACTTCTCCTGCCAGTTTCCTCTCACAAAACATGAGGACGAACGGAGGCAGGTGACACTTAAGTGAGGGAAGAAAAAGACACATGGTTAAGCATCCGTCGAGGATGATTACAAATGAGCTGTAACAAAAGAAATTAATTAAGAGCTCTCTTCTTTCTTCCCAAGCCGCTCTTCCCCCCACTCGCTGTCGGTTGCCAAACACATTTAGACTCTCTCTCTCTCTCTTTCTTTCTCTCTCTCCTCAAATTGGTTTTCAAAAAAGGCGAGGGTGGGGAGAGGGCTCCTCTCTCTATCCTATATTCCTAACGATCTTCTATTATTGTGTCATGAATCATCGCAGAGTTCCATGCCGTTCAGAATGACAAATTTCGCTTAAATGCTAACCCAATATCCAACTTGTAGTGATGCCACTCTCTTTTTATGAAGTTTTCTGACACAAAGATAGTTCTAATGAAATAAAATGTGTATGTGCATAAACACCAGATGTAACTAATCTCTTAAAACACCGAACAAGAATGTCCACGGCAAACAGAAAAAAAAAAGAAACAAAACAGAATCAACTTTTTTTGTTGAAGATCTTTTTTTCTTATGCATGCTGCTTCTCATAGTGATGTCAAAAACCAATTTCTGAAAGAGGCCAACAGTCTTTGATTCATTCTTCAAAAAGGTCTCTGAACTGGAGAGTGACATCCCTAAACATTTTCATTCACAACATCCTGAAATGTGCGCTCTACTAGATACATCCAGTAAGACAAGCAAAATAAAAACATAACCTCCTTTACAGAGACTGTGAACGACGGTGCGATTGGTAGGCATCTTCATCACACTTGTTAATATTTCCCCTCTATGTCCCAACGACGCTGTTGACAGAGATCTACATCAAGCATATGACCAACAATATCTAACATAGAGGGTACAAACACAAAAACTGCTCCTTAAGACAATACTCAAGAAAGCGAGGTCAAAGTGAGATCTGTCGTGTTTACCTGATATAGCTGGATGGTCGAGGAGGGTCAGAAGCACGTGCTTTTGGTTGTACCCATGGCAACTCAAACTTGTACATCAGCTCCATCCTGCTAGCGACTGAATGAAACGAACACCCCGGGGAATCTCAAACTTTCTTTTTGCAATTAACACTCACTTCTTCACAATTCGCGCCCGGCCTCCTCCATTCCCTACCAGCTGGAATACCGCCACCGGTGCCCTCCATTCTTGCCAAGATCGAGTTCTCATCACCAACAACAGGTTCCTTTGCTCTGCTTCCCATGCCAGGCACTGTGCTCTCACTCGAGAATGCAAAAATCACACGGGCTTGAATTTCTGCTTCAGACGAAGGGCAAAGGTCGTGTGCATGAAAATATTTCCTATCTGTTCAACTCGTGCCGGTATAGACTACCTAAGTCATCCCATAAAGGATGATGCACTGCGAAATCCGATACTGACGGAACACATTACAGACTATGGAAGATGCCTAGATTCACGAATCAGTGTCACCTGACAGTCGACCCGCCCTGGCTATCAACCTGTCGTGCCGATTAAGGCTCAATTAGTGGCTGTCACGGGTGCACAGAGCTAGGGATTCTTGGGCGGAAGGAAGACAAGTGGAAGCGGATGACGAAGCTGCCGGCAGACTGAAGTCTCTCTCACCGACTGGAACTGCAGGAAAGACACGTCTTCTTTACGCTCTCATCAGGTCGAGAACGGAAAGCGAGGGGGGAACACGGGCGTGGAAGCAGACAGATGAGGATAGAGGGGCGAACCCTTTCATTACCTGGGTTTGTCGCCCTATCTACCTGCTCGGTGCCATCTTGTTGACAGGCAGGTTGCCTGGCGACAGCCAATCACAGCTTGCCATGTTTACCATCGCTCTGCTGAACAGTCACATAGCGCACGACCGGCTCTCACGCGCTCTCAGCCCCCTCCCTCCTCTCTGGGGACGCATGATGGGGACAGGTGAGCCAAGGCGCGGTCGCCGCATCGAGTGAACCTGTTTTTTTCTCCTTCTTCATGAGGATTAAGAACACAGAATAGAAGCGGAACGGGTGGGGAAGAGATGGATCAAAGCAAGATTTGAGGGGTGAGGGAGGCCAATTGGGAAGGGAAGGAGGTGGTGAGATAGACTTCGACAGGAAGGTAGAAGCAAACGTGTCAAGGGGTGGGGTGAGAGAGAAAAGGAAGATTCCTTAGTTAGAATCTTACCCTCCACTCCGCTTCCCCTACCCACATCTGCTGTGGAACGCTCTTTGCAGAATCTCTCATCCATTCCTATTTATAAGAAAACAATGGAGGGAAGAGACTATTCTCCATCATAATGGGCTACTTCGATCCCGCGTGCATATAAAGATCAAATTTACTGTTGATTTTGATCTTCGGAATGCCCTAATACAAAAAAACGGCTCTAAGCTACCATTATGAATACAGCGATCAGGTCTTGTGGAACGATGGATTTAGCCCTTGGCAGAAAACGCACAATACATACTGAAAAGTTAAAATGCAGTGTGCACGACACAACTTGTAATAATTTATGCCGTAGCAACCAGGCTTGATAAAACCCTCAACCCCCATCTCTTCTCCTCCCCCTCCCCGAATAAATCCAGCTTCTATCTTCTCGCACTCTTTGCCCTCAATCGGTGTCTCTCATTTCTGAAATAACAGAGGAAACAACCTATCGTGCCTACATCAAAGTGTGCCATTAAGTTTATTGCAGCGTGTAGAGCCTCTGGAAAAAAAAAAAAAGAAACGATTCTGCTTATTCCGTAATTTATTCACAATGGCTTCTTTCGGAAAAATGAAAACTTGCGTGAGACACACGTCACATGAGGAAAGGTTCAAAAGGAGATGCTGTCCGCATTTTACAAGGAGGGCG
>JAWQUT010000020.1:3294068-3321132 GCA_033807755.1 Ellobium chinense | reverse complement strand
AAAAATGCCCTTTTATCCACTCCCACCCCTCCTTCAGCTCTCATTGATACAGCGCTCCTACACAACCTAGCAAGCACACATATAACAACCATTCTCTGTGGTCTGTTTGATCAATGCATAAAACTCTGTTATTGGGCAGGCGACTTCAAAATTCATTCAAAATTTTGTCACAGCACCAAAGAAACCAAAAAAAAAAAAAAAATGGTCGTTCTATTATGGCAAAAGTGCTGGTTACCGTGCATACATATCAAAGTCCGTGTAACATCACTTAAACACACACATACAAACAAACGCACACTAAATAAGTTTCATTGTTCCTCTCATGCAGGGCCCGAAACTCATTAAACGCGGGAACTGTTTGAACTCAATAGATGTCTGTTTTCAAACTGCTTTGACAACGAAACACAGAACCACGGTGACGCGCTGAGTTTTGAGCCGAACGAAACGTGCACAGTCGGGTAAGCAATCAATATTTATTCACTAAAACTGCTTGATGTCTTTTCAACAAGGGCTAGCGGTAGTGAAGTACGTGAACCTTCTGAAATCATTGTCTTGTTGCTCACACAAGAGTACCTGTCCAGGCACCAAGAAACTGAAAGACATTCGTGTTTTAAAGCAAACATTAAGTTTTGTCTGACAATAAAAAAGTAGTTCGTAGCGCGACAGGAGATCGATCAAGATAGTACCAGAACTAGAAATAACATAAATGTTTCACCGCAGCAACATGTTTTGCTGTCACTGACAAATTTCCATCCTGTATGCTAACAGATCACATTATGGGCAGAGTTCATAAAGGAGCGAAGTGTGAATTTGGGTGCCTTTGTACTGTAACATGAAAATATGATATTCTGTACTTGTTCATGTCAACAAAGGAGCTTTGACTATCCTTTTTTTCCAGTACAGGAAGTCCTATCCACTTCGTCACGTCCATCGTCTTATTCTCGAAGTCTTTCAGAATGAGTCGGTTATTTGCTTCTTCGTATATAAATCACGACAGTTGAGCGCACAAGTGAACTGACCTGAAAACACTGGGCTATATTCTTACAGAATCTGTCATTTAATAGGGACTCGATGAAACACCTCCGTCGCACATATATGCAGCTGTCCCTTGGCATATATTATTATTACGTGTACAAACTGCCTATTCCTCCCACCAGTCACTGTGTTATCGAACTACTCATATTTGTCTATGAAGGAAGTTGTAGTTAAGATGGATGAAAGAAATAAGTAGCGGGAAAAGCAGTTCTATCGGTGTACCTCTTGACTCGACATCACCGCAGCATCTCACCTCTCAACCATCTCGCATTCCTTTTATCGCCCGCTCTCCTTCCTCTCCCCAAAATTTAATTTTAAAAAAATTAAAACCGTTCCAAAGAAATCCGTGTTTCTATTAGGTTGTTGTATTTAAACATCCATCCATAACCGTGTTTCTCATCCACCCCCCCCCTCCCCAACTCCTTTTCCCCCTGAGGGGTCCTCTCCATCCTGAACCCCCTTTCGAACCATGGCATTTTAAGTCAGAACAATGGGAAATAATCTATCTACTGTCGGTACCGTCTTGACGGCAACACAAGGCCCAAGCCCTCGTTAGAGAACTGTGGTCGTGAGGACATGTTAGACTGTAGAGGGAGACATACTGTCACGACATCGATTTCACAAAAATGTTACTCTGGCAGCGATAAGCAGCTCGCGCTTACCATGGACATCGCCGACCAAAGCCATTAACGTAATGCCAAAAACTGCCACACTCATAATAGATAAAGGGAATGGGAGACTTGCTTTGAAAAACATATTATACGCGGTATCCTACCATCAAACATACAACAATTTTGCAGAAAAACCCTCTTGGGGACTGAAGATGTACTGCTTTTATATCTCTGTCAGTTCGATTGTTGTTTTTTTCAAAGAATTATTATTGTTATCCAATCCTTATTATGAATCCAACCTTTACTAATGGTATTCAAACATACCTCTGACCAGTGACCTCTAATGCCTATGGCTTTATACAATTTCCTGTTCTCATCTTCGACCAGGTTTGTTGTCTAGAATATAATCGGTGACACAAAGTCTGTCAAACATCGTGTTGAAACGACTTCATGCACAAGTTAAAACTCTACAGGTTTACTTTCTCTGAATTCTCCATAATAGTTAACATGCGCATCACGGATGCTGATAATTTCCTGACTGTGAAACATGTAAATGCCCTTGCCCCCAGCAGTAGCCCTACTCTAAGTAAGTCCTTCGCCATACAAAGCGATGCCATTAACAAGTTGCCTTCCCCGGAGTCTAGGATTATCATTTTCTATAAAACAATGGCTGACCGTCAGGTCACTGTGGCTACCGACGTGCGCTGGTCGACATGCCCTTCATGTGACAGTCTCGTTAATCCCAACAATAAAGGGGTGGATCTGTCATAATTTACTTGACATTCATCCGGTCCCCTTCTCTCTCTCTCTCTCTCTCTCTCTCTCTCTCTCTCTCTCTCTCTCTCCATTTCTCTGTTTGTCAAGTATGGTTTCTTGTAGACACACTAGTTACTACAGTATTTCTTTCGATCGATTAAATACACCGAAACAAGTTTATTAAGTTACACTTACTTCTCAAATTTCCGACCAACATTAGGCTTCTAAGAAACAGGTTTCAGACCCTGCATGGGTTCAAAGTAATTAATACAAACAACCGTCTCCTCCTAGTCTATATGTCAGCGAGCGAGATTTGGAAATACGCGCTGCAAAAACTTGCGTGGGACTGGAACATTAAAGAATTGCATTGCAAATAGTCGTATTTGAGTTGTTTTGGCATTAATGTGTCTCTTCCCTGTTCCCTTTTCTTTAGCCATCTTGTCGCACCCTTATTCAAAACAGATCCATTACCCCAGGCTGCTACTTTCCTAGGAAAAAAAACAACAAAACAACAACACATCTATACTGTGAACAACATGCGTTGTTGAGGTACCTGTGTGCCACCTTTCAAACTACTTCATAATAATTATGTTAAACTAAATAAGTTCAAAGCTGCCTCGCAAGTATAGATCCCAATACTTGCATGCTAGACTAGTAAGAAACAAAATCGACGAACAAATATTAATTTGGAGAAAACAAATTCACTTTTCACGTGACGGTTACGAAAATTAGCGAAAGAATCGAAACAGAAATTTAATCCTTGTTGGTTACTTTGTCTATTTGTGTGTGTGTGTGTGTGTGTGGGGTGGGGTGGGAAGGGGACTTAGGTCTTAAAAAAATTTCTACCAATAAAACTAAGCTCTTCCTAGTCTTTAGATTTTCTAGGCAAACCCGTAGAAACTGGCAACCCTGTGCCCACGATCGCTGGAGACATTCTGAGAAAAAAGTAGCAAGAATTATGGGAATAATTTAGGCTTTGCGCGTGCATGGTCAAGATAACCATGGCACCCACAAACTGGAACCAACCTAGTGAGCAACGCTAGTAACTTGCCATCAGGTAAGATTATCTCATTTCTTGATCAAGTACACAACCAATACAAACTATCGTAGCACACCAATGCCCTGAAAACTGTTCTAACGACAGTACCTCAATGATAGACACCATGTTCATGACGACGTCTATCCCCCGTCTCTATGAGCACGTCAAACCAAGTTACGATAAACGTAGTAGCGTAACCCCATCGATGGCGTCGAAGCCTTCTCTGCCGCATCCATTAGCACTCATACCCACCATTCTCCCATCTTTTCAAATATTAATGGATTTTCCTGCAGCGACCATTAATTATTCAGGTAGGAAAACCCCTGACGCTAACAGCAGTGAAAGACACCAGAAACAAGGGCTTCCAGTGCGGACATTAAATAAAAGATTTCACACGAGGAGGGAATTCGCCTTAAGCTTAGCTTCCCTTTCCTGATTAAAAAAAATCTTAATGTGGGAATTAGACAAAAGATATCTTCGCCACACGCTCATCCCCACCCCCACAGCGGCTTTTCAAATCACTGCACTTTGTAATCCAGGCGTCGTTTAACACTATGTTCTACAGCAAAAGACAAGGGTTGGAAAGACACGTTCCTTTTACCAAGAATCCAAACGCTGACGAAATGCTGTGAAGCTAGCATAAAAAAATAGCATAAAGGCGTTTATGCCAGATTTATCAGGCATAGTACTAATCTCAAGTTGAGGAAATTCATCCGGGAAATGCGATCTTATGACAGGGGCATAAACACGGGAGAAGAGAAGGTCAAAATTCATTGTCTGAACTGGGGAGAGGGATGTTGGGATATGTGCGCCTCTTCCTCCCTTTCCCCCACTTCCCCCTCCCACACACAGACCATCAGGCTTTAACGTCTGCTCAAAATCGGGTTCCCCATCCATTTGCAGTGAAAGAAGCTCAGTCCCTTTCCTGAGTATTCCATTCATACGCCACTGTTCAACGTTCGAGAAAGCAAATTTCATTACTCAGTCAAGACACATATTTCTGATTCTGGTTTGAATAAGCACGAATTCGTTCGAAGAAGACAGTGAGGGAAGGGAAAACAGATCCGAAAACGAATAATACAGAACCAAAATGTAAACAAGGAAAGCGTTTTGCTAAGAACATTATACTAAAAGAGAGAGAGAGAGAGAGAGAGAGAGAGAGAGAGAGAGAGAGAGAGAGAGNGAGAGAGAGAGAGAGAGAGAAACAGAGATAGGGCGAGGGAGAGACACAAAGAAAAGGGGCGTGGATTACTGAAAAATGGGAGAAATTAAAAGACTAAGCGTTTCTTAAATTAAAAGACTAAGCGTTTATTATAGCGAACGAGGCACAATGATATATTACAAATTCTTATTTAAAAACCAAGTTATCTCAAGACTTGCAAAGTCTGTTGTTTTAACCCTAATGTCAGCCCTGATACCAAATTAATGTGGAAACTTGATAATGATATTCGTCATCTCAATTCATTTTTGGGGTGTAAGAAAGTCTCCCAGCAGGAGAGCAACTTCAGGGGATAAAAGCGAATTACAATAGAACCCCGATAATACACACTTGACACTCATTTTTTCCTCGTTTTTAATTATGACATTTTGCATACTGATTCATTACTTAATCTTTCATTTCATTACTAGGGTCGACGTCGATAAAGTCGACAATACATACACATCAGTAATAAATATATTTTCCATTCACCAAGGAGTATGTGAACTGATAGTTCAGCGGAAGCTTTTGAGGGTTTGTTTTTCAAACGTTCTGTGTTATTCATTTGTGCTATTTTAAAGGAACAAAGCAATTGGGACTGTTGAATTGCGTTGGGCTAAGCAGGGGGGAAAATGTGTTAGGCAAATTTGTGACGACATAGTAAAGCATGTTACATTATAAGGGGGAGGAAATGTGAGATCGACCTAATAGTTAAAGCTGTTACACGTTATCGGAAAAGTGTGTCATTAGGAAATTTCATAACTAGAGTGAAAGATCAATTCTAAGAATAAAACAAACAAACAAACAAAAAAACGCCGAAAACATTATCTACCATAAAAAAAACTTCCTCTTCTACCGTGAGTCGAACCCCATGCTACACAGGTAAACTAAATTAATAATAATCATCTTTATATTCCTACAGCTTGAATACTGTTCCGTAACTTCCATGTGTAAGCCTAGTATTCACCCGTTTTCGTGACACGCCTTCTAACTGCATATTATGCCTCTATTGCCAGAGTTCCACTCATTAATAATGATAATAATAAGGTTTATAATTCTCGTACACAGGCCAATGCCTGTTCACGCGACTTCGCATTACTGTTATTTTGGCCCAGCAGGCAGATCACTAAAGGACATTCTCAACTCCTTAAACAGCTTACAGTACCACTGCCAATTACAATTACATCTGTATTCTCACAATACAGAGTTTGTAGTTCACGGCCTATGACCAAGCTCCCCTTTTATGGACAGGTGAACTACGACATATGTGAATGAAGTGCTTCCCAATTTACAATATGACATAATGGGAATCGAATCCATTACCTTCAAATCCGGAGTTCAAATCCCTAACCATTCTGCTAGGTTAAATGGTTAATATCGGGATTCCTCAAGAAATGCATCAACCAACTTATTTTTGATATGATAACGTTCGGTCGTTACTATTACAGAGTTCCTGAATTTCAATCCCCGGGTGGGTGGGTGGGTGAGTGAGTGAGTGCGTGAGTGAGTGAGCATAAACGTGTGGGTAAGTAAGTACTCAAGTGAGTGCTGGCGTGTGCGCGGTGTATGGGTTGGAAAAGTCAGCTACTAAACCTCTGCGGCTGAGTGAAATAACCAATCATCTCGCTACACGACAAAGAACAATGCCCACACAAACAGGGGCGGAACGATTTGGAAATGCAAATCATTGTACAGTGCAAAGCCACAGTGGCTATGGCACACAACTAAATCACAGCAGAGCCACATGAACTGGAATTTATAAGGAGCTGTGAAATGTTGGCAAACGTAACATTTGTTTTAGAAAGAAAGTAAGGGACTAAGAATCAAGGCATTACCACGAATAGACAAGGCTTTTTAATGTATGAGGCTGAAGGCCATGCGACCCTGTTGTATCAAAATCCATATCCAACATTTCGCCGAAAATGAGGCCTTGTTCCGTTTCCAGAGAAATCTACGCCTGACTGAACTCCTAGCCCCCTCCCCTCCATATTCCGCAAAAAAAAATATTTGACGAAAAGGCCGGAGTTGGACATCTTGAAAGTGTTTCATGTCTCTCACTCTTAATATCTATACACAAGTTCCCAAAATGTGGACCTCTTTTTTTCTTTATCCCCTTAAAATTAAGGCGGAAGCATCTCGCTGCCATGTACTGAATTCCTGTTTCTGAGCGCGGGACCAAAGTGCCTTGTTCATTTCCCACTAATTTGGAGAGCCTCGTCTGTCATTCCCCCCCCCNAGTTCCAATGCATAACTGCTTACCTGTTAAATGGTCTAATTCTTTCTCATGTGCATTTGCAGGGATGAATGAGTGTACTGCATTGAAGTCAGAAGGGACTCGGACTGCGTGAAATAGATGCCGTGCGAGATCACTGGTCATAACTAAAGGACTGTAATGTAGTACGCTTATCTTCGCTGTATATACATTGTCGATGGAGAAACTGCGTTTTCTTTCTCCTTAATGTCAAATCAGATTACAAGATATGGCACACAACATACCACTGTAATATAAACCCAATTCCGGGAAGCACGTGGACAAAAGTGTCTGCATTTTGCACACGCATTCGAAAAGGATAAACTAAACAGTAAAAATCGACTCACCTCACATGGGCGTAAAGGAAAACTACAAAGGTAAAAAGGAAGGGGAAAATCAATGCGGGCACGCCCAAACAGAGTGGTCTAGCAGCGGCAGCATGCCCGGAGGCGCAGTGCGAGCTTGAGGACGAAACAGGCGAGGACGAGGTGGCTATGGAGACCAACGCTAAACATGGCGCAATTCCACCACAGTTCTTTTCTTTTCACTAAATCTGAATTTCTATGAATCATTCCATGACTCCATATTGTTCTCTCTCCTTTTTTCTTCAGTTTCTGCTTCAGCATTGGCGTTTCCCAGGGGGGGAAATGTCTAATCTGAATCGCCTGAAGACATGATCCTTCTTGAAATCTCCTTTTCTCTGCAACGTTATTAAATGTTTGGGGCCAATAGCTTTATAACTTTTATTTGATAAACAGTGTCTCATCATTTCGGATCATCAGGATTCAGGAAGACCTTCAAATTCGCGTCTGCATCATCACTGATCAAGTGATCAACCAACACGTAGTTTCTGGACATCCGAGACGTCTAACACGTCTGCAATATTCCCAGGACGTGGCATAACACCAGCTAGAACATGTCTGAGAACCAAGTAAATGAAGGCACTGAATTTTATATATAATTTCCTTAACCAAACTCGGAATGAGCTACAGTGCCAGGCCTTACTTTCCTACTACCCTCTTAGCTTCCGGGCAACTTTCTACTCTGCAGAACCGCAAATAATGATTACTCTACCCTGCAGTTTAACAGGGAAAACAGTGCAGTCCGGAAACAAAACCCATGCTGTAATGTTCAACAGTTTCCTTTCTTCCTGCCTTTGTTACGTCTTGCCCTTTTAGCAATGCGAGGAGCCATTCTAAAGCGAAAGAAATGAAAAGAGAAACGTTTGAAAAATATTTGATCAACTATTTTCCGTTTTCATGGTCTTACTGGGGAAGGGAAAACAAGGGGTCTTTTCCGTGTCGAAGGGCCCCATGTGCAACAAAAGATGTCAGCAACAAAGAAAGCATTGATCAGAGAGCCCACAACCGGTATTTCCTTTCAGTGGCTGCGACCATTGTTGGGAAAACACTAGTTGTCTTATCGAGCGCAGCGCCAGTTCCACGCGGCCTCCGCAAGACAAGGGGAAACTGGCAGGTTTTGAAATGCGCTCAGCAAACTCCTGATATTATCAATACTAATTTTTTATCTCATTTTCCTTATACATCTCCCCCCCTCCCCCGTTCCACTTCTTTTACATCCAAGCTCGTCCCAGGGCTTTGGAAGTGGTATAGGAGGAGGGAAAAGAAGAGCGAAAGGTATATTTTATTCGCCCTGTCTTACAAACCGATCAATGTTAAACGTTACCTTTAGCATTTGGAAAGAAACCAGTTCTTTGTTCCCTGGTCGCTCGACTATCGAGCGGCGGCAGCGGCAGTCAAGACTCGACGCTTCTCCACAAAAGGCCAAAGTTGTGTGATAATCGAAAGATCAATTTGTGCTTATAATTTCCACGAAGGGCGGGCGCTCGGGGGAAACAACATTAATTATACCTACTTGCCTTGTTAGGCGAATAACAATCAGAAGACGGAGATTAGCTCGTAATATGGGACTGCAGGCAGAGTGTGGTCGATGCTAGGAAATCTCATCTCCGAACTTGTTACCATCACCAGGCATCTGAATACGTAAAGAGCTATTATTACCTAGTCAAGATGGCTCAGCTCACAGTGACGGTGACTCTTGGCTTCGCAGGGTCGTCCCCTGCTCGTGTGTGCACTCTGGCAATCTCGTGAATGCTTAACACTGGAGCGTGTCAGCTAGCGGGCGGTCGCTTAGAGACATGCCTTTCAGTGACTCCATTGTTTCTTCGCCGCTGTTTCCAGAACTCCCTCTCCCCCACTTTCCCACCTGATCATAATCATAGTACTGCAAGCCCCTCGCCTTACTACGCATTGAACAGGCTCATCTTTTTAAGTCTTTGCCATCCTGCACTCTACTCCCTCATCTCATCTAACGTAGTTATAAATAAGCACAAGTGTGGCTGTGTCAGCTCATGCTTGAAGTCAAAAACTTCAACTTCATGAAACACAGCAATCTGCCACTTGCACTGACTGGCAACACTGATGCTCGAAATGTCTTCTAAATGATGGCCTTATCAAATTCATAGGTAATTTGTATGTTTCTGTAAAACGACACGCCCGACACGCCCGCGGGAAAGGCATTTGGGAAAACTGTCAATCAATTCTCCCTGGAGATAGGCATCTAAGAAACATATCATAACATGAGACATAATTACTATACGCTAACGCCCGCCTTGCGCAGACCTTACCTGATTGCTCACATATATCTCGGGTGGCTCACACCAGAGCTGGGCTCAATCCATAATACCATGGAACCTGTATATGGCGACCACTGTCTCAGCGGTCGTCTAAGACAGGTGGCCTCCTTAAACAGGTGGGTTGTGTCGGGATTTATAAATAACCTTCCCATTTTTCAATTTAATTTAGTCCCAGTCTCATGGCATTTCATGGAATCAAACCAGACAATGCACTTAACCTTGTGAATGGCCGCAAAAATTCTTGAAGTTATAACTTTTGCAAGGTTTCAGATTAACCCACAGAAAATTATCTTATACAGTGTGTCCTCGTCGTATTATTTTGAGAGATAAGAAAGGGTCATGGCGTTGGAGAGGTGGTCGCGGTCGGGCTGGGCCATTTCACAAAAAAAAAAAAAATCAGTTCAGATCAAAATTCAGTTCACTAAGGGGGGGAAAAAGCCCTAAGATCAAGTTTAGTTCAGTTCTTTGAAAATAAAGTAGATCAGATCTGTTCCCCTTCGTTTTGTTAATCTGCAGTCGGTTCTGACTTTCGAGGCAGATGTGATCTGAACTGAAATTTCGGCAAAAAAATTATAGTTCAGAGCCAGCACCCAAAACAGCTACAGCTCAGACCTAGATTAGTTCGTCCAAAATAGAGCTGTTAAGCTCAGATTAAGTTCACATGAACTGAACTTGAGCTCTCGAACTGCGTTCGTATGATCTCAGTTCTGCCCAACCATGGCCGCGGTGTAAGAGGTCAAATAAAAACAGTAGAACCGAATGATCTCATAGTCCCTCGCGATCCCGTTGCAAAACACCAGTCTCTTGCCCTATTTTTCCGTATCAAATTACTTCAGGACCTCTCTCTATTTTTCAAGGCGGTACCCCGGAATTTCAGATAATAGGTAGAAAATATGAAACCTGAGAGGTCGTCACAGACTAGATGCGACTGTCCTAAGTAATATGTTTATTTCAAATCCTGTATGCTCTGGCAGCATCTCAAACAGGAACGGGAGAGTGGTTAGCAGGTCGTGTACGTCAGCGATTTGGAGAGGAGGGCAGCTCAAAATGGCACAAAAAAAAATCTGAGGGTATCGCAGCTGTTCTACCAATGCATCCTCAGTGTCACTGTGCTGTATCGTAAAACAAGAGGCTACAAGACTAGTCTTTGTCTACGATTCGACTAACCTGTTTATGAGAAAAGAAAAAAAAAACTACACTCTATTATTCAAAACGTTTGCTTCAATAATTTTCTTCCCTCCCCTCTCTCTTTTCTTTCTTTTATCCCTCTATCTTCTTTTGTATTAGTCGGATTGTTGGGTGATGCCATACACACACACTAAAACAGGAACATTTTATTTCAAGTTCGGTCGAAAGATCTACATCTTCAGATCGCAGAGAGGGAAGATGTCTTCTTTTATTTTTAACCCCAGTCTGCCAATTTCAGGAACAGACGTACAAGTGAAAATCCCCAAAATAAGTACCACTAATAAATACTACAGCAACGCAAGGCATACTAAGCGCGCGACGTGCTGCGGCATCCCCCGAAATTCTGCATCAGAGGCAGAGCTCTGAATCTGCAGTCAGATCATCCCATTCCGGATATTGGCGCCCGGAAGGATTACAAAATTATCCATGAGTTCGCCAGGCCCAATAATAGCAGGAGACTTGGTCTGAAGCAAAGATTCAGGTTGTAATGGGGCTAACTACACAGGCTGTTGTAGCCAAAGAGGGGGGCGAGTATTGATTCTCAACCCGCTACCTCTGCTATCGTCGAAAAGAGATAACGCCGAGATCTTGCAGAAATAACACCGTGCCTCAAAAAAAAAAAAATTAGTTAGCCATCATCGATACTCATGATGCATCCAAAATAGGATACAACGAAACATGCCTCCCTTGAAAATGGGATAGCACATAGGCCTACCGGCAATACAGCTGAACTGAGCATGCGCATGATAGATGTGACTGCGGTTGCTACTGACTACTTCCACACCTTCTTCCTTGCTCTGGCAGGATTTTCCTTGCTTTACTTATTCTCTCATGACATGAACAGCTAGCTTCACAAATAAGCTGCATCAAGGCATCTGAAACTGGGCATCTTCTTCAGTTGTTAATACCCGATCACAATATTAAGTTCATCAATATGAACATTATTCTGCATGGATGACAGGGATGCAGAGAGGTAAAATACTACACTGAAAATAATCACGTTATTAGTAGGACTATCCTCCTGTAAATTTTATCTTAAACAGGTAAACTGAGTTGCTGGGTAATATGAAAATAAACATAAAAGACCTTCCACAGCCTTTAAAATGAAGAAGCTTCCACACTTTGCAAAAGGCAGCCTGAACTGAAAAATTCAACAAGAATACACTCACATGTAACATACACCCCCTATCAGTCAGGACTTGCTTGATTGGCGACACTTCATTAAAATTTATAGTATTCGAGCTGCCAGATAAAGATCAGTGCTATTGAGAGTTAGTACTGGCACCCCTGTCATCCCAGCCTGGTCTTTCTAAATTTAACGACTTCAGAATGTCAAAATTAACAATCAGGCCGGTTATTTCTGTAAATTATTTCCCTAAATTTATTTGCAGGTAGGAAGCGGAGAAAAGTGGGACGATTTACTTGTTCTGCTAATCCCAGACCTGTTTAGTGTTTATGAAAGTAAATAATTAAATAATAAACACAAATCGTAATTGAAGAGTGTGTTTGTAAACTCAATTTTCTGTAAATATCAAGTCCATAGTGAGTTCAGAGATGCAATGCTGCATTATTTCATTCAAATCCAAATTGAGCTTGAAATCTGGCTTCCTTCAAGAGTTATGCCATTCAGGAGTAAATATAAATGTTTATGTGATGAATATGTAAACTCAAGAGGGTTTTTCTTCCATAATCCCGCCAGTAAACCTTTACCTAACCTTACTAGAACAGAACAACCACTAGGTGGGAAAATCCTTGAGCGTTGTCCTGAAAATCCATAAATTTGTGCTTTTGAGCCTAGTTCCTTTTATCAGGTCCACAAAAGTGTATCTTTCACTTACTTATATCGCACATGGAAATCAAAAGAATGTTGATTACCCTTCCTGTCAATAAACTCATACTTCATAAGTAGTCTATGAGGAGAGTGATGCACTCACAATGAAAATCAAAGCTTTATTAATTATTATCAAATGGATGTCTCATGCTCAAATAACAAGTTTGGTGAAATTTGTGATCCCAAATGTATTAATTACGCTGATGTCATTTGAAGAGCTTGAAATTTAAGCCTACCGCAAGTTTCAGATGGTCTCGGAAGTCAACACAAACAAAATAATGTTCAATGAGGCAAAAGGAGTCTAGACTATATTCATCAGAAAAATATGTCAACTTTTGCGCAAGCACTTACGAGTATAAAGGGTATCGTTGATGATTCATCAACTACATCAGTGATAAATGTTTGCTCCGGGTTGATATACGTTTTGTGACCAGATTGATGCAACAGATCCTTAATTGTCAATACTAGAGGGTCAGCAGCAGTATACAGTTAGGCACAATAATGTTCTGTCAATCTCTGGAGATGACAAGGTGACCACAAGCATATATTTCATAATGTTGTGTAATGGCCTTGACCATAGATCAAACTGATAAATGTTCCCAGCCTTGGAATAAAGGCTGATATAAACACGTCTATTACACTAACAGATTCAAAATATGCAATAATAAACATACGTATATATTTTAGTGCAAAGACAACAATGGTTCTTCGGAAGCTGAAGTGACACTATATATTATTGCTAAGGTTAGCTACATCTATGGAAGGCTCAATAAGCAGCTCTGTAAGACTAAGGCATCAAGTTAAGCACAAAATCCACCTAACGGACTTCAAAACTGAGCATCTCACAGTATTGCTTAGAGACTTGGGCCACAATTTATCAACCATCTGGAAACTTCAGCAGTTACACCAAATATGTCAGGAAATGTCATATGAAATCGCCGCCAAGAAATGATATACGTCTAAATGACTTTAAGGACTTACAACAGTATTATTTCCGGGCTGCAAAATGGCAAGAGATAGCCTCTACTTTTACATTATGGAGAAACATGGACTGCCCAGCACTGAGTACCTTCAGAATTTGAGCCAACTTCGTTTGGATGAGAAATGTCCACAAGGATGACTGCAGAGTTTAAAGATGATGCTTTTGGCCAGCTGAGAGAAGTTGTCAGGATCGTGAAGACTCGATGTAAGGAGGATGGATAGCATGGGTGCAACCTTTCAAAAGATGAATTTACTGAAAACCAGGCTGGAAGTTCAGGGACCTGCCTAGACTCTTTAGTAGGATCCAGGGACAGCATCCCAGTGAGGGTCAAGGGGGGAAAAGCCCCTGGGAAAATTTGCAATTTCACATATTTCTGACATTAAATGGGACCATTTGTGCAGTTTGAAGTTCACAAGTATTTAACTAGAAGAGCCATTTTTTTTTTCATGTGGCGGTAATTACCTGAATAATGATTTATGGAAATATTCCTTAAGCCGTGACCTCCAGTTTACTGAATTCAGTAAATTTACTGAATAGTATTACTCATGGGACAGCATTAAAACATCTATTTCTGCAGCACAAACATTGTCAACTGAGAAAAACAAGTCTGCTCCAAGGCCACACAGATATTCGAAGAAAGAAAGGCCACAGCTATCTAGGAGAGAGAGGACACAATGGAAGCATAGTCCACTGTCAGAGGTTGTCCTTTGTTCAGTCTGTTAAAAGGTGTCATGCATCAAAAAGCTGCCACTGAATTCATACACGAAGACTCACAATATCAAATGCTCTGCCTGCCGATTCCTCTCACTCCAACAGGAGGCTCTATCAGCCAATTTGTGGCTGAAATGAGTCACATCACTGTGGGGACACGGCCACAAAATATAGGGACAATGGCACATTTGAGATACTGGGCCCTCTGGAGACCCTATGCCAGAAAAGCAGGTACCCAAGATGTGAGTGATGATGCTGGGAGTAGCAACCTTGTCTGCCTCTATGTTATCTCAGGTCAGCAACGCTCTAGGAGATTGTCCACACCAGGATGGGCTGATCACCATGTCTGAGGAATATCTCATGAAAGTCACAAAAGCAATGTGAGTGCCATGGGTTATAGCTACACAGGAAAGGTGACACTGACAAATCTCAGATCCAGAGTTGCAGGGTTCAAAGGTTGCAATTATACATCTACAGTGCAATCAATCCTTGCTTCCTTGCAACAGCAATCTTGTCTGAGGACTATAATGTTCTGAGAAATCATAAGTGTCGTAGGCTGCTTAAAGGCATCCAAGTTAGATAATTGGCTCATAGAGATGCTCATCTTGGTTGCTTGGTTTCAAATTTTGTTTCTATGTGACCACAGCCCAGCCTATGGCGATGCCCAGGAGCTGCCAAAGCCATTATCCCAGGCTGGTAACCCCACCCCAATTATTTTCTTGTGTCTTTATTTTCACCAGACCCTCAGTTTCTGCAGATGTGGCATCACTGGGAAACATTACCACTGGCAAGCCCAGATGGTGGAATGTAGCCTAGCAAAAAGCCTAGCCAAGGATTTCTGTTCCACTGGGAGTGGGAAAGATTCCATGAACCCTCACACAGCCCATGTAATGCCTGCTCAAATCCTAATATGAAATCCTTATTATTCATTTTTTTGCACCAGAACTCAAGCCCTCAACTTTGACAGTGTAGCTGTAGCGAAGCATGATGGGCTAATCTGGTGGGTGTGCATGAAATCCCACATCCTGGCCATGAGAGGAATGTGCCTTTTGCTTCCGCCACCTGGTTTTTTTCAGGAAACTCACACACTCAGCCAGCATATTGTGTGGCATAGAGCGACCTAGTGTATCTGATCTGTGCAATTTATAAAGCAATAAAAAAAAAAAAAGAAATTACAACAAGAAACAGTTTCATTGAGATACTTCAATGAACTGACAGAGCTAGAAGTCTAGTTAAAATGTCTCTGAAAATGCGCACAATAGCTAGACTAGTTAATCTCCGAAGAATGACGACCAATTGAGGCGACACTTCTCTTTCTTTTTCACAGAAAAATTTACTTCTCCTCTCAATAAGTTGCATAATTTAAACACAGTGAATCATATTTTATGATGGAAACAATTACACCTGACCTGACCTAAACTCAAATGAAGTGTCCAGATCAAGCACGTGTGGGAGGGGGCATTCCCTCCTTGTCATACTTCTTTTGGGGTTTCACTCCCTTAATCCTTCCTCTCATTTTCAATAAATTCAATGTGTACACAGTATAAAACAGCTGATCTGGGTTAGCATTAAGAAGTGATTCCAGCTGAGTAACTTTGATTACAAGCTTTCCAGTTTCTTAGCCATCCCCACATCACACTGATAAGCATCTGCCGGGTGACTGTTCCTTTTCTACCACGAGCCATTGGCTCCTTGTGGCATGAGAAAGTCTGCGGATGGGACTCCGTGTGGTCCCCTCACGTCTTACATAGAATCATGTTATCGCAGTGTCATACCCCCCACCCGCCTGGGCCCAGGTCCGCTTCAAGGGACGGGCTACCGGCTGGGCAAAATAGTGCCGAATGTCTCTCCGGGGGGCTGGCTGTCCTGGTACAGCTTTTTGCAGGCGGGCACCTGGCCTGCGTGGCCACCCCTTTGGTTAGAAAAGCTCTTATGTCTCGTTGGTCGGGCTGTAGGGGGGTGAGTACCCTTTGGTTCTCTCCGAGTGCGCGTCGAAGGAAAGTCAACGTGCACTGGAGCTGCTCCTTTGTCCCGTACAGGCAATTTTGTATGGTTGGGTTCACAGGAAGTAGTTGCCGCCGTAGGCCCTGCAACTCCGTGCATTCACTGAGGATATGCCGAATGTGCTCGCTCGGATGCCCGCAGTGTCTGCACGTGGGATCCCTCGCTGGGTTCAATCTATTCAGATGTCCCCACAGCTCGATATGTCCTGTGCGCATCCTGAAGATATCAGTTTGCGCCTGCCTCTCTAGCTCAAACCAGGCATCCCTCGGGTTTGGCCTTTTGTAAAATTCGTGGAGTGCTCGGCCCTTCGCACTTTCCTGCCATCCTCGCAGCCACCGATCACGAGACCAGCGACCGATGAATCCTTTGGCGGTGGCGTAAGTGGCCGGCCTCTCTATTTGCGGACATCAGGACCCCTTCTTTGCGAGTAGATCCGCCCTCTCATTTCCCCCATTGAAAGGTTAGATCCACTCCGTAGCCTCGCATCAGCCCGTCTGCGAGCTCGAGCACCTCGCATATCACTACCGTGGTACTGCACGCGGAGTGGCTTTGCAGTGCTTGAAGCGCTGACATGGAGTCCGTAAAGACTACCACGTCTGTGGGGGCGGCGGTCCCATCTTTGAACTTCAGGATCGCAACCAGCCCCTTTTTCAGCGCTGCCACTTCCGCATCGTAGTTCGAGCAATATGTACCACAGGGCCCATAGAGCTCCTGCAGCTGGTGGTCTGCGTTTGGGTAGGTGATCCGTACTCCATACCCTGCGTTTTCAGTTGCTCCCTCTGCGCTTCCGTCCGTAAATATACGCACGCTGTCCTCGGGGTAAGACGCGACCGTTTCCAGTGCAATGGTTTTGAGAAGGTGGTGCGGGCTATTTTTGCTCACTCGTCCATCGACAAGCTCCATCCGGACCTTTGGCTGTTGCAAATTCGAGAAAGGGGGGGCCTCCGGTACGATTACTATTGGCTCCCTGACTGTGGGAGGTTTCGCTTCGTTCTCGAGCATCCTGGTTGCTCTCATGAATGACGGCTTCTGTAGCCTCTCTGTATCGTGCCAGCCCTCCACGAGTTCTTGCACCGGGTTACCCACCTCCAATCTTCTGAGCCTTTCTGAATGGTTCAGTATGAATTTGTCTCTCCTTATGCCCAAAGGTTCCACGTTCGAAGCCACGTCGAGGGCCTCGTGAGGCGTGCTACGGAGCGCTCCGCATATGAAGCGTAGGGCCTGATAGTGGACTCTTTCCAACTTGTCGAACGTTCGCTTGCTGGCCAATGCTTCCATGGGAAGGGAATAGTCGATGATCGACCAGGCGTAGCCCAGGTAGATTTGCCTCAGGAGTCTACTTGTAGCACCCCAGCTAGTGCTGTCAAGCCGTTTCACTAATCTCAGCCGCTTCCGGACCTTGTCAGCCACGGAGCTCGTGTGCTCCTGCATTGTGAGCCTCTGATCGAGTTGGACACCCAAGTAGCGGGGTAGTGGATCTCTCTCTAGCCTTACTCCGTCGATTCGGAGGTCAAAGTCCTGTTTGGGGAACAGCCAACTGTTGCTGAAAACTGAGAACACAGTCTTATTAGTGTTTATCTTGAGTTTCCAGAATCTGCAGTAGAGTGCAATCATGTTTAAATCCTTCTGAAGATTCTGCGTCATTTCAGCAGCATTCGTTCCGGTTTTCCAGATTAGCATATCATCAGCAAACTTTGCCTTTTCGCATCTCAGGTGGCTACTAAGGCCATTTATGAAGGCCAGGAATAGGGTGCACGAGAGCGCGGACCCCTGGGGGAGTCCCTCCTCTAGGGTGCTCTCGGGTGAGCGCGCCTTTCGGATTCTGGTTTGGATCGTCCGGCTGGTAAGGAAGTCCTTTATCCAGCGGTACATCCTGCCCTCAACACCCATTCCGCTCAACTTCAACAGTAGCCCCGACCGCCATACTCTATCGTAGGCCGTCTGTAGGTCGAGGAACACTGCTATTGTGCTTTGCTGTTTTCTTTGTCCTGCAATCTGAAAACCATCAATCACTTTCTGCGTGAAATGAATCAGCTGGTCTGCTGTTTGTTTCCCCTTGCGAAAACCCGCCTGTTCGCGACATATCAAGGACTTCTTTTCCATCCACCAGTAGAGCTGTCCATTTACCATCCTCTCTGCTATCTTGCGGAAACAAGAGATGAGCGAGATCGGGCGGTAGCTGTTCGGCTCATCGACAGGTTTGCCCTTTCTGAGGACTGGGACAATCACTGCCCGTTTCCATGCCCGCGGGAGTTGGCCGGTTCTCCACATTTTGTTGATAAACCCTAGTATTACCAGCCGGCCGAAACTCCCAAGGTTTTTATGCATTTCATTGCTGACTCGATCAAGGCCTGTGGCTTTCTTCCCTTTCGCTTTTGCTAGAGCTGCCTCCAGCTCTTTCATTGTGAACTCCGAGCCAAACGGACCATCCTCCTTCACCTGCATGGCTTTTTCCCTCTGTACCCTCAGCTGCTTGACTTTGCGGTCCCTAGCAGTGTGGGGTTCTGACTTGTTGACTCCGGCAAAGTGTGTGTTAAGCAGCTTCGCCTTCGTCGCGTCTGTACCGGCGACCTTTCCCCCGTAGTCCCGGATGGGCCCCGGGTTCTGGGTCGTTTCGGTACGTTCCATTCTGTTGAGTAGAGTCCATGCCTTAATTCCCTTTCTATCTAGGTCCATTTTGCGCCACCGTGCTCGCTTGGAGTCCGCAGTCAGTAGGAGCACTTTGGCCGTGAGTTTGTTATATATTATCCTCTTCACTGCTCCGCCTTTTGCAGCACGTTCTCTGGCCTCTTGTCTCGCTCTGACCTCCTTCTCCAATTCATTGCTCCAGTACGGACTCCACTTCTTTCTACCTCCTCTCGGGATACTTCGTCGAGCGGCCGACAAGATCCCTTTCACCAAGGAGTCGTACTCGGAGTCAATGTTGTTTTGTTCTTCCACTTTGGCCAACTCTTCATTTGCTAGCTGTTTGAAGAGTGGCCAGTTTGCTCTTTTGTAGCACCATGAGCGGCAAGGCGCCCCCACGCCTGTCCCACCGGGTGCTGCAATTTGCAATAGAAGGGGTAGATGGTCTGACCCGATGTCCGCGAGGACTTTCCACTGGAACCTTGGACTGATGTCTGCGGATACCAGGGAGATGTCCGGCCTGCTCTCTCCTCCATGCCCCCTGTGGAGAGGAGTCGGCGTCGAGTTTGGTGTTTGTTGTAGTATTAGGTTGCAGCCGTCTAGGGTTTCCTCCAAGTCCTTCCCGGGGGTATTCACCACCCTTTGGTCATAGCCTTGTAAGGTGGAACGAGCATTGAAGTCGCCCGCGAAGACTGTCCTAATGTATGACTTTCCAACACTGCCCAAGTCGAAACTGTTGTTTGGGGGGTTGTACACATTATAAAGTGTGTATTTGGTTTTGTTGAACCAAACTTCCACCTCTTGGATGTCGAGCCCACCAGTGCTGTCTGTCGGTTCTCTGAGGGAGGCAGTGATATCATTCCTGACCAGAACAGCAAGGCCTCTGCACTGACGGCATTGGCACTTGTGCATCGAGTATCCCGATATGTGGGGTTTCCTCGCTCCCAGCAACGTTTCCTGTAGCAGTGCGACGTGTATGTGGTTGTCTCTTAAAACCTTAGCCAGCTCTAAGGTTTTCGGCTCTAGGCCGGGGAGGAAGGTTGCCATCGGCGTCGCCGAGAGCCGCGGGTCGGTTTGTGACTTACACATTATGATGAAATCAGTGGAGAAATTAACCCCCACAATGTGCATGGGAGGAAGCGTTTTTTTGGCTGTTGGTACAGCCAAGTCTAGGACTTGCATCTTTCTGTCGGAAAGCACCAGTATTCGCACTCGTGGTTCACAGGGCCAAAGTCATGTTCATTCTCTTGATTCTGCTCGTTTTCGTAACGATGATTATGTTCACTCTGGCCATCGACTGTGTTACATACACATTCTCAACCTGGCATCTGATACAAATGCTCGGTTTCAACTTCGGAGACGGGAAGTAAACATTTCATTTCAGGGGTGAACAGCAAAAACCAATGGTCCATTTAAAAACACCAAACTGGGATAGTATTCACGAAACAAAGGAAGTTTTCGTAATTATCAAAATAATACTTACGGACCGTTTAAGGCGAAGAAATTATCAAAAGAAACATCTACAGACCAAATGGAAGGTGCATGAAAAATTTGGGCTGGTTGGTGCACAAATAGTCGAGATATGGCTGTTACAAAATTTCACGAGTTTTTTTATAATATAAGATTTTCTACTGCTACAAGCATAAGCAAGGAATTTGACAGAGAAGACACCAGGCAGACAGAGAACAACAGCTGATCCAGAAAGAAGCTTCAACTCCAACCACAACTACTAAATTGATCACACCAGCCGCCATCTCAGGGAAACTACTACAAACAACTGGCACAATCTAGCCTTGTCTTGCTTAGTGTGAGAAAACTAAATACTGCTACACTACTAACTCTCCTGTCACAACCACAGGTCAAACCTATCATATCAGGAGGATTCAACTTATCACAGTGAAACAAATAAAACAACATTCCACACTGAATGGTGGAGTAGGGCTTTTCTTTTATGTGACCCAACATGAACAGTCGAGTACACATTTGGTTGCACAGACTGCATAGCCTATTACAAGAATAACAGCAGCACTTAGTGCCGAGCAGTCAGTGTTGGCTTTCTGCTTACAGCATAATGCTATATAAAGCATTTCGCCAAATGCATCTGAAAGACCAAAACTTTCTTACTGCTTAATTTCAGTCTACAATTTGGAGATGCAAGGAAAGATAATGAGGCTGCATACCAGTATATATAATAAAAGAAAATAATTGTCCATGTGTTCCCACTTAAACGTCATAGGCCAGGTTCTTCCTGTTTGCCAGATTTCAAATAAAGTAATCTTTTCCGGGACTTGCTGGATAGTTCAAAATCACTACTTCAGAAGGATGTATTCACATCAGTGTTACCATTCCAAATTGCAGTTAGCATATTTAGCAGCAGTTTTGCTGTCACAAACATTTTAAAGAAACTGGGGTAGCTATCTGCTTCACACTTCACAGCTTAAAAAATTCACAGTATTTTTTCATAAATTTTCTTCCCCTTCCATGTTATCTTCGCCCGAGTACTTCCAAGAAAATGCAGCTTGAAAGTTGGGATTTTCACACCCCGTGGGCTGCCATGACTGGTCGTCCAAGAATGAGGTGTGAAGTCAGAAAGCGAGAGGCAAGCTACTAGTCATTATGCAAAGAGAATTGTCCACATGCAATAACTTTCATTCGCTCTACTCTAAATGTTATGCCTTTTTTTTTTCATTTATCGTTCAGAAAAGTCTTTTGTTAAACTGTGTGAACAACTGCCCGACTTTGATCGCAATGCTTAACCTTAGAAAAGGGAGGATAAAATAATATTTGAGAGAAACGAACATCTGTCTGACCACTGTTTGAGTCGCTTTATTAGGGTAAATATTGCCTATGTATGGTTGTCTGTGCCTTTTTTCCCCCCTGTATTGTTTAATGAGCTCTCATTGGTCTGCGATTCTAACACTATTCATCATTTGCCTGAAGGGCACATTTAGGTTATTAAGACATCGCGCAGCAGGATAGGATTTGACTGACAGCTAACTATTGTCTTAGATAGTGTTTTCAGCACTTAGGGGCAGTGCTAGTTGCATCACTAGTCATAGATCAGTCAAGATGCTTCGAAGGGCCGGTCAAACAACTGGCATATCAATGCAAAAATAGTCTGACACCCTAATGTTGGTCAGAGATGACCACAGGAATAATTTGGAGAATACTTGTGAAATCTTTTATGGTTTGGAAAGAAAGAACCGGTCTTCACATCAGAAAAATGAAATGGACCAGAGCAATTAGCATGGGTATGCCATGCTGAGCATAGCAACAGTTATGAGATGGGAAGGGGCAGGGTAGAAAGGGGATAGATGGATGGGCATGATTATAGGGGTGGGTTACATTTGCAATGTCTTTGGGGTTGATAGAGAAAGAGAGAGAGAGGGAATAGAATAAGAAGCAATAAGAAAGTGACAGCCTGAGTTGCTAAAGTGAGAAGGCAGGTAATGAACAAAGACCCAGGGGACAAAAGCATGCAGTCTGTCTGTCTTTCTCTCCATTTGCATCTAGTTTTTTTTTTTTTGTTCTTACCCGTTTTCTCCTTGATTCTTATCCCACAACCCTATTGCACCGTGCCGTATCCCTCTCTCTCTCTCTTTCTCTCTCTCCTCATCCCTAGAGAACTGGCCTACCCAACCCATACTAGGATCTATCTCATTCCCCTCACTGATAGTGAATACCGATTCTTTCTTTTAAAGCTACAAAATTTTCACGGGTATTCTGTAAATTGCTCCCGTGATAGATCTCTGACCAAAATAAGAGGGTCAAATTAATTTTCATGTCGATGTGCCCCCTTTTTGATCTGCTCTCGAAAGCCTTTTGATTGATTTACGACTAGTGATGCAACTAGCGCCTATCCTAAGCACGGAGAATCTGACTATGGCGGCGTCTAAATTATCTGAAAGTGCTCCTCAGGCAAATGATAATTTTATATTGTCAGAATCTTAGGCCTATGAGAACTCATTAAACCACACAGCAAACAATACAAAGACAGTGCACACATTAATAAAGCGACTCAAGCAAAGGTTAGAAGATGTTTCTTTTTATCAAATATTATTTTATCCTCCTTTTTCTAAGGTTACAGCACTGCGATCAGAGTCCGGCAATTGTTCACACAGTTTAACAAAAGACTTTTCTTGACGGTAAATGAAAAAAAAAGGCATAACAATCAAAGCCAACGAAAGTTATTGCATGTGGATAAATATCTTTGCATAACAACTACTAGCTTGCCTCTCGCTTTCTGATGTCATGCCTCATTCCCGCGCTGACCGGTGACCAGTCATGGCGGCCTGCAGGGTGTGAAAATCCCAACTTTCAAGCTGCATTTTCTTGGAAGCACTCGGGCGAAGGAAACTTGGAAGTGGTTGAAAATTTATGAAAAAATACTGTTGATGTTTTAGGCTGTGAAGCAGATAGCTATTCCTGTCCCTTTAAAGGACAACTGTTATATGAGGCAACATCATAAGCCCCAATTATGCATACGCCACGGCCACAGGATGGTTACACACATAATATGAGGGAAGAACCATTTTACAGTAATTTAATTTCAGTGGCCATAATAACAAAAGTCACGGGAACACTGAATCTGTGGAATAATCCCCTATCTCTAAGATTAGAATAGGACAGCTTCTAAACATTGACAGTATAATGTATAATTATAGTTCAGTTACTGAGTTCAGTTGAAGTAGATCTAGATCTAGATTTTATTTTTAGACTAAGTCTAAGACTAGGTTCACTAAGACTAAGAGTAAAGGTACAAACACAATGGTTCAGGTTAACGTGAAGATGTAGTCTCATTAATGTGAGGAGAGCTACCAACAGAGTGGCTCTCGTCGATGTCCCGTTAGAGACAGAGAGAGAGAGAGGGGAGGTAAAAAGGGGAGACAGACAGGCAGACACCGACCAAGAGAGAGAGACAGAGTGTGAGAGAGAGGATGCGTGCATGAAAGTGAACAGATAAACAAATGATGGATTAAAAACAATGTCACTTAGCCTACTGTCCAAATTAAGTTTTTCTCCAATCTCACTCCATTCAGTCCATTGCTTATTCAAATACACTCTATTGTCTATTGCAATAATTGTTGTTGTTTGTCTTGTCGAATAAAGCCGGCTGCTTTTGCACCTCTTCAATTAATTAATCTTTCAGAAGAGTCATGATTTTCTTTGGATTAGCCGGAACAAAAATTGGGAGGTTTTTATTGCAACCATAAAATGGTCTCGTGAAATTTTTCTGCCACAAGGTAGACTAGTAGACGTCTAGATCTAGACTAGATAGTCGGTAGGAATGACGCGAGGACGAGGTAACTACTCTGGCACTAACGCATATTTTGGTAGTGGTAAATAAGATCTCCTGGTAACACACTTCACGGGACATTAGGTCACAGAGGTCAACTGTCGGTAACGTGTAGAGAACGGATCTCAATGTGACACTGTGTTTACACACACGTTAGTTTAGTCTTCTTAATGTTAAGTTAAGACATCAACATTCAAATTGGTCCTATTCGGGTCATTCATCATAAACTAGAAAACAGATGACTTAGTGGTATTATTTTATTAAATTAACTGTACTGATGCAAGAGTAGTCCTGTATATACAATAATAAAGCTCCGAGGAAGATATAGGAAATGATCTGCAACAAAAACCTGTAAATCACATGTTGGAAACGGCTTCCAGCCACTATCGAAAATTGGTAAGTAAAACAGTATCGGGCGTTAGTAAGAATTATATTTGGAGCCTGCATTCAAAATGCACATGGAACTATGAAGAAGGTGCTAACAAATGTAAACTACCACATACCTTCAAATGTGGAATGGTTCTGTATACTGTTGTCGAGTTTTTTGACGTTTCAGGTTTCTAACGCCCAAGATTTCACAGAGCGTACCCAGAAGGGGAATCGAAGAGGAAGTGCATTATTAGCTTGAATAGACTAGTTCTGCAGGAAATGAAAGTTTCCCAACCTCATGCGGGCTCAACCTTTATTACAATTTTTCGTTTAAAATACTACCTAAAGATTATAAAGCGCCCTATAATCCATATTCATCCAGTAATTCATTTGTACCGTATATTTCTAATTTATTTTAATTTTCACTTCAGCATTCGTCATTGTCGGAGTATGGAAACACACTGTGGCCATTTGTCACTATTTCGCATGAGACTGGCAAAAGAATCGTCTGCATGAATCTGCAATGTCGAGGAGACGATAGCGAAAGGACTGAATTGCAAGCAATATGGTCGATTTTTCTTTTGCCTTAAATGGCAGTTTCTTCGAGGTGTTTCAAAATAATATGGGAGGAATTACATATGTGTGCCAGAAAGATTTCCTCAAGCAACACAACGAACCAACAACATACCCTAACCATAACCCTAACCCAGTGTCAGGGTTAGGGTTAGGGTTAGAGTAGGATTAGGGTTAGGGTTAGGGTATGTTGTTGGTTCGATGTATTCCATGCGGAAATCTTTCTGGCACACATATGGAATTCCTCCCAATAATATTGTTAGCTAACGCATCCGATGTTAAAATGGTGGATCTGAGCCCTTAAGGTATGAAGATACCAATATTTTTTTTTTTGACTGTTGGCTATATAACGTTTTACACTTCTCATTAATTTATCCAGGGGTCCCAAGCCAAAATACTTTCGAAACATGTTGTTTAGCTTTTCCTTCAAATTTTGACACAAAGAAAAATGCCCCTAAACTAGTTAAATTTTGAGGACTTCGGCAGTGAAGCAAGCCACCTAGTATTTTAGGCCTATTCACTCAGTAAACAGGGTAACCTTACCCACCTAGCAACAACCACAAAGTTTATACTTGAGTGGCTGAACTTCACCTATTATGAGTCTACAATATGTATTTGCACTTATCTAAGCCTTTGAAATTCAAATCCAATCCCTTAATAAAGGGTCCCGTGACCAGTTTTCTGATTTTATAGGGACTATTTAAAAATGTATACCAAAATGCCACGTGCTATTGGCATCTTCATACCTGCAAATTCTATTATTTTTGCTCTCGTGTTCTTACATTCTGACACATTATGGTGTGAATATGCCACTGCAGCCTGCAATAAATATTGAGCTAAACTGAATCTTTCTCATTGTTGGTTATATATATAAGCTTTTACAATCCTCATTAACGGCCAAAATACTTTTCACTCATATTGTTTAACTCTCCCTCCAAATTATAACACGTGACAAAATTCTCCACGACCAATTACAATTTGAGAAATTGGACAGCGAAACGGACTACATAATATTTTAGGTCTTTTCACACGTTACCTACCTGATATGACTTACAAGAGAATTATCGGTTAAATCAGATATGGCCCTAGCTTTGCATCATAACCGCTGCCCTTATGGCCATCATCACCAACCTTCCTCCACCCTCCCCCGCCAACATACACACCTTAGCCTGACCCAATTTTCTATTCCATCCTCCTACCCATTCACACTTTAATCTGCCATTGATAAGGCATCCTACTGCAGTCTGCGGGATCAGTTAACCACAGTCTAACTTGATCACTGAATCCTGCTGTATTGCCCTATCCTGCATTGAAATAGTCTGCCATTTGGCTTCTTTTTGTTCATAAAGTTTCGAAATACTTGCACAAACACGACGATCGTATGCTAGTGTACGATGATATCCTCTCGTAGAGAGTAGGCAGTGTTCTAGAAGAGATCTGGCAATTTGTTGTTGTTGTTGTTGATATTGAAAACGGAGATAGGTACCTAGTTAAATGCAGTGAAAAATTATATTGTATTGTCAGAATGCTAGTGATCAACCATTCTAAATAGCAGCGCCACTGCTGAGGAGAGTGTCCACGGGTGATTTGTCCTGCCTGGATAATAAAGGCAATAAGGGCCCTGTGGGCAGATATTGGCCCGGATACAAGACTATTAGTCTTGTAATAAATTATTGTTGTTGTAGATGTTGTTGTTGTTGTTTTTGTTGTTGTTGTTGTTCTTGTTCTTGTTCTTCTTCTTCTTCTTCTTCTTCTTCTTCTTCTTCTTCTTCTTCTTCTTCTTGTTACATGTCTGTTAGGCATCAAATATTGCTTCAAGTTTAGAAAATCATGAAATTGAAACAGACAGTTATGCGCGGTAGGGCCTTTATTTATAATAGGATGGATGCTTTCCGGGCTGCAACTACCTCGTCTTCACCCCCTGTCTCTCCCCCCCCCC
>JAWQUT010000020.1:3233044-3275442 GCA_033807755.1 Ellobium chinense | reverse complement strand
GATAGATAGATAGATAGATAGATAGATAGATAGATAGATAGATAGATAGATAGATAGATAGATAGATAGATAGATAGATAGATAGATAGATAGATAGATGGATAGATAGATAGATCTCCAAAGGTGGGGTGAAAGGATGCATCTAAATATTGAGACCTTTCTTTAAAAGTCATTGCTGTAATTTGAGAACATATATGAGCGCATAGACATACATGAACGCAAGCCAAGGGGCGCACTTGCTTCTGCGTGCACACGAAAACACTCGCGGTACGCAGTGTGTACTAGATACCGAAAGTTTTTATGAAAGAGTAATAATGCAAATACAACTTCAGAGTTCAGGATACACAGAGCTCATGATAATTCAGATGTTCTTTGAAACACAGGGGGATAATATCATACCTTTCACTACTGTATAATAGTATAATTGTGCCCAGGGAATTCCTTCAGATGTTTGGTAGATCGAATCAATAGACTACACACTTACAACTCTCTGGAAGTCCTCCCCAATCGCCCTCGCTTTCTGTCCATCGCCTTTGTCTCTGCTTTGGCTTGGCAATTTGAGAATCACTGTAGGAGAAAGGCTCAACCCCTGAGCCCCCTACCCGGCCGTCTCTGAGGGAAAAAAAAAGCAACAAAATAAAAGAACGAATATCAACGAATACTGTCACAGTGATGTTTGTTACACATAACTGCAACTTCATATGATCATGAAACAAGTTGCAGTTACGTTGAGAATGCTAGATATCTTGTAAGTTTGTTAAAACTTGTAGCGACTTAGAGACAAGTTTAATCAAGTGGAGTGTGATAATTCGACAACGATACAATTAATTTCGCTTAATCGCGCATTTCCATATGATCACCAATAAAGTTGCTTTTGAGCTGAGTATATCGTCAAATGCAACATACCGAAAAGTTTAATTAAGTGGACGTTGATACAACTACAATAATACAGTTAATCTTGTATAATCGCATTTCCACATAATCATCGATAAAATTGCGATTGAGTTAAATATGTCAAACAAGTGGCGCTTCTTGCTTTCTGCTTTCTGAAAGGAAAAAATACATAATTATATGAAATAATCGCTGTGAACACAAATTTAGAACAGCATATTTTCAAAAGATGAAGAAAGATGAAAAGAAAAAGGAAAAGGAAGAGGACGATCAAGATAATACAACGGAAGAGAAGGAAGGAAAGCCGCCACTACTACACAGGAAAAAAAAAAGAGAAATAAGGAAGAGGAAACAAGATTCATAAGACATAAAACTCTCTATCTTGTCTTAAAGATGAAACGCCCCGACGTGTGGGGGGAAGTCCCTTTATTGGCCGCGTTCAACGATATACCGCCAAGTGCAAACCGTGAATTAATGTCTATTAATATTTTAATGTATTGTCACGTTGCCGTCAGCGGCGTCAAATGTGAAGGGAAGACCAGCAAGTTCAGAAACATCTTCCAGTAAAACTGACGTCAGATTGATGTAATGGGTCCACCGTTGCCCAGATGGTTTAAAAATCGCTGAAGTCAGTGAGATCTTGTCGTCTGCTGGAGACTTGATAACGTCGTCTGCTGGGGCTGATCAGCTGTTTTTTTTCTCTTTATAGTTTTAGAGGATCAGGCAGCGTGTAGGTAGGACAAGTTATTTATTTACCTACGTTTTAAATTTAATTAAACTGATTCAGTAATTCATTAGATTCTTATTTATCTATCTGTTTGATCATTCATTTGTTTATCAGTATATTGTTCATTTAATTATTCAGTATGTTAGAAGCTCATATTTACATCAATTTATTCTATGGTTCTTCTAATATTTGTCGTGAAAAAACCTCCGGCTTTTCATCTAATTTAGACCAGCACTCTACCACGCTAAGGCTTTGCCGTCTGTCTTTTTTCAGTATAATACTAATAGTTTCTTCAATTAATGCAATAAAATGCACCAAACTTTAAAGATAGTGCGTATCTCAACGACAAGTTTTAATGTACCTTGAATACAATGTTATGTTAATTGCCAGGGCATGAAACAACGATGCTTTTTTTTTTAAGTTTTCATATCAAGTAGGGATTTCATATCAAACACCATACCTACCTCTTTCATCAGTAACGTTAGTATTTCTTTATTATTCAGATTTTTTTTTTATCTTCTTTCCCTCTCCCCTCTGTTTCTTGCTCACTCTCGCTTTCTAAATCCTTCTCTCTCTCTACAGGGTTCTTTTCTTGCCCTGTCGTTCCCTCCTGCCATCTTCCTCAATGCACTTTTGACTTTACTCTCTCATTTTTTTTTTTTGTTACACTGTATTTCAAAAAAATCAAATTTGGTCGATAGTCACATTTTCCTTGAACTATATAAAAATTATCTGGACACAGATACTTGAAACTCTGCAGCCGTTGCACTGATTTGGGTAGGTTGTTTTTTTCTGTGTTTTGTTTTGTTTAGCCACGTACGCCTAACACGACAGGTTTCTTAGATAAATAAATAACAACAACAACAGACAAAAACAACCCAACAAAAACAAAGTACTTAGCTCTACCGTAAAATTAAACTAACTGTGCAAAGTACACACTTTGCTTTGCTCTGCAGTTGACAGACATCAGACGCCCTGCGAGACTGTTATGTAAAACCTACCCAAGTCTCTTGTGACAATAAAGTGCACAAATTTGAAATATTTATATATTCAAATGGGAATCATACCCCCCTTTCTTTCATCCCAGGCGAACCTACAATTCAGTACTATCATAATCGATATCTTCTGTATTTATCACTGCCTTTTCAACACATATCCTACGATATCAGTCGGTGACTTCGCCAAACTATTAATAATTAATACTCTGTACATTTCCGTCACCTATCATGAAAGGTTCTATATTATATTTCCTCGAGGTAAGCTCTCTTTGATACCCCGACTAGGGTTATAATACGCCTAACCGAACAACATCTTTCAGTTCAAAACACAAGGATTTCAATTTTGTGTTACGTATTATTTCTAGCACGAGGATACTGCAAGATCCTGGCGTATCTGTAGAGATGGCGTCATCTATTTTTAGTTCTTTAGTGCAAGCATAGCACGATTTTCCTAGTTTACTCCTGTGATGCAACATCTGTAGGCTCTTTGTCACCTATTTTTTTTTCTTCTTGTGGACGCTATAAACAAACTATAGCATTATAGAATTATACAAACCCACAGTGATTTTGGAATTTTTTTTTTCCTCCTAGTGGTTAAAGTAGGCCTACGCCTGACACATAATAATTATATAATTTTATAAAAATCGAATTGTATCTGAAACTCTCAAACTGGATGACTTTCAATTTCATAGATCACAGACTTTTTTTTTTTTTTTACATTAAAATTTGTACATCCTGACAATTGCTGGCTGGACCCAAAATATAGAGAATGGGTGTAAAAACCGGTATATCCATCACAGCTTTGTCCATTCAAAACAATATAAATAAAGCGCATTAATAATGTGAGTACGTTAGAAGGTCACTGGGTTCAAAGTCCTTGAAGGATATCTGGGACTTCAGGAAAAACGTTCTGAAGTCTACTAACCTCAAGTTTCCCACTTCCCCAGTACTAGGCCGAGTAATACGGGAAACCAGAAGAATGATGTGACTCATTTATCGGACTGTGAAGTCGTGACTTTTTGACCGTTTTGTATCTCGTGGCAGTGGCGTAGCCTGGCTGTATTTTCTCTCGGGAAGGCAGGAGGGAAGCCGCTCGCTTGTCACTTTATGGCACGAACATTGCTTTATTCATTAACGTAAAGAGGACAAATTATAAGAATTAAAGAAAAAAAAAATGAAAGTCGGGGGGAACGCCTGAACTTAGACTAGCTCTGCATAGCCTGTTGTATTAGGTGTTTATATGTATTTTAACGCTTGCTGGGACTTATTTCCTGCAGGCTTTGTATTGATTGTTGAACTAACAGAATCCACACATGCACATTGATATGTTTGAGAAGTCTCGAGAATCTTCATTCTACAGAAAATTTTTTTTAAAAAAGGAAAGTGATATCTTTTGTTCTGTTAATTTCCATCATTTCATCTTAAGGGGAAAAACAGGTCGTGCCTGGGCACATTTGGCTACGGCGGCCAAGCTTCTGCCCCAAGGGAGGAGTTGGATGAGAAGTTAGAGTGAATGATTGCACCCTATCAATTAGGGCTTGCCCACTTTTGTGCTTGCACTTGCATTGGACTGACCTAACAACAACCCACTTAATGCAACCACCCCATAATGAAAGATCTTCTGTGTGATTCTCCTTTCCTTCCCTTCCCTCCATGTTTGTAACATCAACACAGGAGTTTACAGTGATTCGAGAATCAGATTGTTATGTGGGCAAAACAGAACATTGTTTCTTAAAGGCCATTCCGTATAATTTTCATGGTAATTTACGATTAAAGAAAAACCCAAATCATAAATGTAGATGGGAAGCGTTGTCCAGCTTGTGCACTGAATGAATCTTAACTGTGCAACGGGAAATAAACATAATCTAAGTCCACTTTAGATTAAACTAATTTGCAAAGTATTTTACAAGCTTACGAATTATAAATTTATCGGCCAAATATAAAATCCAAGTCTTCTGATTTAATTTTTGGAGGTATGAACTTCCCAGAAAAATACTGGTCTAAACTAACTCCTAACGATGTCATAGTCTTTTGTTTAAGATTAATTTGGTGCTGACAGCATCCGGAAAATACTAAAAAACAAATAGGTTTGAGCTGTATTCAGACAACATTGCCAAAAGTGATTTACCCTCCCCCCTCCCCTCCCCCCCCNCCCCTCCACTGCGTCAAAGCATTCTCTCAGAACTAACGTAATGGCATTAAACATGATAGCCAGTAGCAACACAATAACAATAATAAAAAAACACCAACAAAAACAGCCAACAGTCAATGTTTTGCTGGCTTCAGAAAGGAAAGTTTAAGCCTTGACCTCCATGGGAGTAGGATTTTCTAGTCTCAGAGAGTGGTTACTCTGGTTGCAGAGAGGGCGAGAGTGAGAGTGAGAGAGTGGCGAGGGGGAGAGAGATACAAAGGCGGGGAAAAAAGATGGATGCGAGAGATTCTGAGTGACAGAAGCTTAAATATCATCTCTCTCTCTCTCTCTCTCTCTCTCTCTCTCTCTCTCTCTTTCTTTCTTTCTTTCTCTCTCTCTCTCTCACCCTCTCTTTCTCCCCTCCCTCCTGCCACAGTCTCTCTCTCTCTCTCTCTCTCTCTCTCTCTATCTCTCTCTCTCTCTCTGTGACCAATAGGATACAGTCATTCAATTCTTAGAGGCGGAGAAAAAAAGACTGCTTCCCTCTCCCTCACCCCTATGGCGAGTTTCGAGTAACCATTATCATATTATACTCGTAGATTAATGATTTTTATGCTGATGTCCTTTTGTGATGGGGTGAAGCACGGTGTTTTAATTAGTTCCTTGTAATCTGCTGCGCCGAGCTTTGACGGGGGCCAAGGATTCTCAAAACTATGGCTTTGTGGCAAAACCCCTTCATCGCTGATGGGGAACTGGGGCAAAACAGACCAGATACAAAGCATGTTTTTTTGTTAATGAAAGGCGAAATCTAACAGTAAAACAAAATTGTAGGTGAAATGTTATTCTATGGAATGCAAATTTGCAGTTATTTAATAAGTACACGTGGCAAGATGTGACTGGATTATGTTGTACGTTTGTTTGTAGCCTTCTGGATTTGTCCGTGCTGAAACTTTATGCCGAGTAGTCTATGCTCTTCAAATTTGGCAAGTCACCCGCAAATACAGAGGAAGGAACCGTTAGACATCTACCCTTGACCCTAGGGAACCTTTTTTGGAAATCCACGGGATTCAGCGAAGCCCTTTTGTACGCTGAACAAAAGGCTAGAGATTAAACGCGGGAAGCAAAAGTAACAGCTCAGGCACTATCTAGAGGAAGTTCTCACGGCGCCTAGAACAAAATATTCCTACTGCTACCTGAGATAGGCAGAATAAGTTAAAACTTTATGTTGGCGGACATTGCTCTCTGTCACAAAATCCTTAAAAATGAGATGCATGATATTTTGTTATCGTATGAAGTCGCATACCACAAACATGAGCCTTGGAGGAAAACTGGATCACACCCGTTTTATTAGCTAGTAAAGACGTAGATCAAGTTCCTCATAATATTACTGTTATGGTCGTAAATTTTTGTGCGCCTTCGTTGATTCTGAGACTGTCATCACGAATGGTTAAAAAATTATGAACAAAAATGGTGCCAAACATGCGGATGGTCACTCGAAATGAGGTTTAAGTTGACAAGGAACTGAATTTTTAAACCGAGAACATAATCTGGGATTTCTGATGACGGAGTTTGGTTGGTTGTGGAATTGAAAATAAAATAATTTCCTTGAAGAAAATATTGATTTCATTTGATCAATGATAAGTGAATAAATTTGAATTTTGTGAGGAAGATTACGGCTTATATAGTCTGATGTAAAACTGTTCTTTAACTTGGAATTTCTCGGTATTTTCTCCATTGTTCAGGTGTGACCTCTTAAGCCAGACTGATGCTGGATCAATAATTTTTTGTTTGTTTCGTTGTTTTTTTTTACCTGATGGAAGAACATAAAAAAAAATTCTTTTGTGATACCAATAACCTGATACAGTCTATCTGAAAAGCGACTAAGCTTCAATTTGATTGGCTGCAAGATTTGTATGAAAAGTAATCTTGTACTTTAACAAATTTGGCTTGTTAAGCTAGAAACTGTAGTCTGTCACGTGTGTTTGCAAACATGATATTCCTTCCCCCCCCCCCCTACTCAACCTCTTTTATTTATGTAGACTTAACAAGGAATGCTTGAGCTCTGAAATACTGTACCTTGAAAAAGACGATAGATATGCGCTCCAGAATATGTCAGTTACACGGTTAGTGAACTATTATCACGTTCATCCTGTTTTGTTCCATGAGCGTCACATGCAGTGTTCTTACAGCAGTTATGGCAACTGGCCGCCCTGTCGCTACAGATTACAGGTATAATATTTGTCAACATATACTCCACTGTAAAGTGATCATACCAACCAAGTTAACCATTACATTAGAAGATAATATCTTCGATGATGGGCACTACATGATGGTTGTGTAGATGTGGGGAAGTAGAAGAAAAGGAAACAGAAGAAAAAAGAAAGAAAGAAAGAAAGAAAGAAAGAAAGATAGAAAGAAAGAAAGAAAGAAAGAAAGAAGAAGAGGAAGAAGGAGAAGAAAAAAAAAGAAGAAGAAGAAGAAGAAGAAGACAAAAAAATTACGGAAATGGAGGTTAGGCTGAGGTATAAAGCGTTGGTCAGGTAGAAACATCACATCGGCTGAAGCCTCACACAAGCGCCAGGAAAGTCCTGGGATTTTATCTCTTTTCACAGTTCCCTTACATATCGCACTGCTTTTCTCAATGACATGTCTGTTTCTATTTTAGAATGCGCAATGAAAGTGCCGAGGCCAGATTTCCGCGATTTTGACATCTAATGGCTGCTACGAAATCCCTCATTCACCTGAAGGCTAAATATACATTGAGCCAGACAGAGTTAGGAAATATTTTAACTTTATCAATGGATCTAATCGTTGGCTTTAAGCATGTGAATCTATCTACATTTAAAAGGCAATTAGCATGTCTAAGTAAAAAAATAAAAAAACCCTGGAATTAGAATCTCGCAGAGATCAAATATAATATTACACATCATGACTAGAAACATGGTCCAGTGATCTTTGGTTATTCATACTAGACCGCCCTCAATATCTGATGTCAGAAGTAGGAAGTAAGCTGTTTGCTGGGTGGGACATTTTGGGGTCAAATTCATCAATGATTGCCTTGACACATCTGGTTGCCCTTCTTGCCATATTCCTGTCCCTGGGCATCTTTTTGGCAGAAGCGCAAAGAATGCATTTTGCTATATACATATTCTGATGGATAAAACACTACAAGTGCGCTGTGAGAAGATATTTCATGCTCCGTTTACGAAACAAATTAAGGTCAAGTCGCTCCATCAAGATTTCCGTTTACTCATCCTCTCTTTATTACGACTTGGATAAAATATGCCGTGATCCTTGCCGAAGACACTGCTACTGCCCATAAACAGACAGGTTTAACGAATTATTATGATGGTTAAAATTTAAGTATTCTCCCGTTGCCATCAGTCTTAATCGGATGCATGGATGTCCGCACCGGGATGATCAAGGCTGCTGTGGTATTCCCTTGACGTTGACTCCGAATAGGGTCACCTTGATCTAGGGTACACTAAATGATTATAGTTTGCAACGTCAAGGGCTAACCACCTATTCCTTTTGTTGATGCTCCAAATCGCTGCAGAGAAAGGCCATATAGATTTACATTTTACGTTCTTTCCAAGGAAGGCTGTACTACCGTAACTCCGACTAACAACTAAACTAAAGGTTTCGTAAAATACATGTTTACGTGAATTTGTTGCTTTGACTTAAAATAGTAAATAAAAGTAATGTGAGTTTGGTCGATTTTCCACATAAAGACTTGCAGTTTTATTTCCATGGTAACCACCTGCATACGTTCTATGGAATCACCTTGGATGACGAGCTTTGGTAACTTATAATATTCTTCTATTGCTGTTTAAATTTTCAGGTTAGGGTAAGGCGCAGTATCAATATGACAACAGTTTTTTTGTCTAGGGTTGAATTCAAGTGAATATAAGCAGTGGAAGATTTGCCAGAATGCTAGTGATCAGCGCCTATAAATAGCAGCAGCACATAATGTTCTTTAGGGAGTTGAGAAAGTCCTAGAGTGTTCGGGCCTGCTGGGGTAACAGCGATGTGAAGTCGCGTGAGCGGACATGAGCATGGATACGAGACTTATAATCCGTATTATTATTATTAATAAATATTTTTATTATTATTATCAAAGGCAAATTAACTTCTCTGGTGTGAATGTATTTGCTAGAACGTACGTCCCTATAGACTATATAAGTGGAAGGTTGATGGAATAAGACGCGAGTTGGGGAACATCGTCATGACTATGTCCGAGGAGTTCCAAAAAATTATCCGCAAATTCTGAAGTCTGTGAATACTCTCTCACTTGATGTGTCACAACGGCTTGCCCTTAAATCAAGCGCTTTTGAAATCATTCCACTTTAACGACCTCTCTTTGTGCAACAGTTCAAAATTTACATTTTGATTTGCATTTTACGAGCATATTTATTATGAACTTTCTACAAACTGACACGGTTACTGACGGCGCAGCCATCAGCCCTAAATTACCTGGCTGGACCTAGACGCCTTCTGATGAGTTACCTTCTCCTTCAGGGCCGTAACTACCTCGCTTGTCTCTCCCCACCGGCTCCTCATTCTAATCTCGATATAGCCATACGAATGTATGACTACTTGCAGCATAGTTTAATCAAAGTCTTGTTAATTGCATATTAGTAAAAAAAACTGTGCAGATGTAAAAGGAAATGATCAGTAATAAAAAGTGCAGGATCCTATGATTGCCTGAAAGAATGACTAACTGTAGCAATGTTTCTTTTGTATTTTAAACCCCTGCTCTAAAGCACCTCTCCTCCCCCCGATCCCATCTCCCGCACACATTTCAGGGACTACAGCTGTACTAACCTGTCGTTTTTCTAATCACATGAAAATGCCTATCTGTATGACAAGTATATGCGATTTTTAAGTCTCATATCCAGGCTAATGCCTACTCGCACGATTGCACTACTGCACACTATTATTGACATGGGCATAGATATCCATTTCTGTCTGGCGTCGGACGCCTCTGTTGGCAACGAGTATACAGGGTCACTATCCCTTGTTGGAAGAATATTCCAGTGAAGCAAAACAGCATTGCGAGAATTCTGGATCTCACTCGATCTGTTTTGATCAACTGGCTTGCCAAAATAGGAAAAAAAATCCAACAGCTTTACTTAATTTAAATTCCAATAACATCAAGACTTACGAATGATTTGGAATGAAATGTTGGATCCAGTAATAATCAGATATTGTTTGTAATTGTTGCATGTTTCACTAACCTAGGTGCTATACTTTTGTCACAGCAAAACAATTAAAAACATATGTCAAACAATGGAGACAATGTGTCAGGCGCAAACCTGGCAAGCTCTTGTTAAAAATGACAATATAGAATCTTCTTGTACCTTTTTGGCCGAAGATATTAAGTATCTAGAGTAGATATTTGAAATTTGCAGCATTCCTAGACATTATCGATCTGCTACTATGCTATTGTTGCAGCTGCGACGGACTTCAAATATCGAATTTATTTAACTTTGGAAATGAGCAATTTTTTTTCCTATCCGATATTTATCATCCGTCTTCACAACAGAATTTTAAAAAATCTACAGAAGCATTACTTCCCATAAACAACGTTAGTTATTGACAAAGACCCCCGCTAAATCTTCATATTCATGAACTAAATTGTTTTTCTCCAATGCGTCTATAAATTAATACCGAGCTGGTTCATTGCTTAATCGTTGCATTTCGATGGTTAAGTCCCCTGCCGATGATGGCGTTTTATCAATGTCCGGGAAGTAGCTGTAAGCGCTTCTGTTTGTTGTTGTTTTGTAGTCTTATGCTCTTGGCGTGTGCCGTCGAATTCCACAGACATGAGGTTCGGAGTAAACTGCCATTACATGCTACCACTCTCAGCAATTATACATGCAGGGCCATCGCAAACCACAACTCCGTTAAACAATTTTCCATTTTAAAAAGAATATAATTGCTGATATGTATCTCACATGTCCGTGTCCATATTATATGCCTGGCTTTGAACGCCTTTGCCGGCTTTCATTGGCTGATGCATTTTTTTACTTTCGGGAGCTAAATTTGATGACGCAATCACATTACCATTTTGCTTTATCCGAAAGTGAGCTTTATTGGAGGTGACTATTAAAGAACGATGTCTTCAGACAGCATGAAGAGACGAAATGTCTAGGATCTTAAATTTTGTTACCATCTACAAGAATTTCGAGCTCGTAATCGAAAATGACTTAAAATTCTGAACACTTTAATGATTTCAATTTTTTTTTAAATTTGACCTAATTTGTGAGATACGACCTTGTACGTCAACGTGGACGGGTATATCCTGTACGGGTATAGATTATGTAGGTCTATACTAAAAAAACTCTTGCTGAATTCGTCACATGACGCAAAAGTATGGAGGGGAGATTCAGTCAGTGTGCAGAACCTGGTGTAGAATTCTTGAAGGTTAGTTTAGCTATAATTAACGTGAAATATCCAGACTAGTCTGAATTTAACATGAGACGCTTAATTCGGAAAATCCTCGTGACATTTGAGTAAAACGAAGAAGGATATTACAGTCTAGTCTAGTCTGATCTCACTGCGTGCTGCTGCTCTCAGAGCTGATCCCAAGGGTGACATCGAGCTTGCGAAGGACGGTAACGCTGGGCCGGGATGCAAAACACTGACTTAGGCCTATCAGTGCGTGAGTAATAATTAATCAATCGTTGTGGGCGAGAAGTTAAGTTTATCTCTATCGAACTCACTTTTTGTCTTTTTGGTGTGCGCACTCGATTGTCTGTCTGTCTGTCTGTCTGTCTGTCTGTCTGTCTGTCTGTCTGTCTGTCTGTCCACGAGACTAGATCTGTTTGACAAAGATGAAGTAAGATTCCTCACTTTTTCTTCGTTTTTGCATGGTCTGTCACGGAAATTACCATATAAAGGCACGCTCACGACAGTAATGTCACCATCACCATTGTCATCGTCGTTATCGTCTTTTTTTTTCTTTTTTTTTTTTGTTTGCATCATAAACTGCCACAGCAATAGCATTGTTTTATTAAAGTAACAATATTACGTGTACTCGCTATGTACAAATGTCGGGAAAAAAGTTAACCGGATACAGAGAAATATTAGATCTATATCTCTGTCGAACGAACAGGAATGCATTCAAACGGTATAGGTTTTTCGCAATTGTCTGCGCCCATCTTAAAACATAAAATCAGTCTGGACTATTACTGTATAGTGTTTGACCTCCTGGCCGCTTGTCACACCTGTTTACCAAATGGCCAACATAACTTAACAATCGTTCTAAGGCTTTCTACCAGGATGATGATGTTTTATGTTCCCTTTATAACCATCTTACCACGCTATTTTGGCTCATAGGTATGCATAGCTGAGAAAGACTGGCGATCTAGATCTAGTCCAGGGGTGTTTAACTTTTTCAGAAGGCGAGCCAGTTATTTATTTTAATCATTTTGTAAAGGCTAATGTAAAACATGGGTGCGTGATTTATAATAATGAAGGACGCTTAGCAACAAAAAGCACTCTGCAAAATAGATATCCGATGATAATATTAAAAAAAAAATGTTCTGAAGTTCTATGTTTAATAAACTTTCATTAGTTAAAGTTTTATAAACCTAAATTCTGGGAAACATTAGCAGACAGAACTTACCTGTTGATGCTTCAAATTTCAAATTTGTAGGTGCAACGATATTTATCTCACAGCTGTAAAAATTGAAAACACATATCCGACATTAGTATATCGATGTTCGCCTGAAACTCTGACCCCCGAAACGTCAAATTTTTACTTCTGTTTTTAATTAAATTGTTCGCCGTGACAAAAGTAAAACACCTGCGTGAGGATATAAGACTTTGATTCAATATGGTTTGTTCCGTTTGTTAATCTTCATTGTAATTAATATTTTGGGCCATGCTTACACTTTTGGTGGATCTATAATCCTAGTCCGCCGCCCAGAGGTTGAAAATCCTTGAACTGGTTAGCGAACGCAGATAGACAGCAGAACGTTTATTTCCACACTGAGGTAGAGGTGGATTTTTGTACGGATAAAACCTACAGACCGAGTGCAGAAGAACTTATTATTTTACCCCTGTATAACCACAGGAAAGGAAAGCAATTATTTTCTAACTTCTGAATGCATTCGCCTTTTATATAAAGCAGTCATTATCTAACTCATGAATAAAGTGTCCAAAAGTAGCTATAGGTCCATACTTTGCGACAATGGTCTCACCGGAAGTGACAGTAAAGGTGTGAATCTGAAGTCTGAAATCATTGCATTCGCCCTTTAAAGAAAGCAATCCTTTTCTAACTCTCCATCGAACTCGCCCTTTAAAGAAAGCAACATCTTTTACTCCCTGATGCATTTGCCTTTTTAAAATAGCAATCATTTTTAAACTGCCCATCGCGCTCCCCCTTAAAAAAAACAAAAACAATCATTTTTTAACTGCTTACTGCACTAGCACTTTAAAGAAACAAGCCTTTTCTAATTCTCCAATGCATTTGCCCTGTGAAGAAAGCAATCGTTGTTTTGTTAACTCTCCATTGCATACTTTATTAAAAGCAGTCAAATTTAGAACATGCACATTAACTATGGGATGTCTTACCATAGTAAGAATTACATGAACTCTGCATGTTGAACGCTCCTAAAGGTGCATTTCAATACCAATGCACCAATGTTTATATATTTACTAACAAAGAAATGACTTTCTAACTCTAACTCCAATGCATTCGCTCTTGATAGACAGCAATCACTCTCTAACTGCTCACTGCATTCTCTCTTTAACAACAACAACAGCAGCAGCAACAACAACAACAACAACAACAACAATAGCAACAATAACAATAACAATAACAATAACAAAAGCAATTATTTTTAAACTTCCCAATGCAATCGCCATGTATAGGGCTAAGAGTTAGCCAGCCAAGCATACTCACCGGAAGCAAGAGGCACATAAATAAGGGATTTTAGTCTTACATGCATTCCGCTTACATGGTTGTAGCCTGATAGTACATTTGTGCTAAGCTATGAAAAGTGACAGGAGATGTGTAATCTATCACTGTGGGGCAGTGGGAGGAGGATAAAAGAACAGGAGTGGGGCGTGTCACCTCGGCCAATCCCCTTTGCCCAGTTTCTCCGCCTTTGTACCAGGATATGACAATTACGAGGTTTGTAGTCTGAGGCTTTCTTCCTGCTATCAGTTCAATTCAATTCAATTGTGTTTATTCCCATTGTAAAAATTCACTACGTTTTATTATATTTGCTTATTACATATCGTAGTATATCCAAATTACAGCCGGACATGAGCTCTGGCGTCTGATAATATTGTATCATCCCACTCAATTATATCCACCGATGGCTTGACAGGCCTGGACCTTTACTGTCCTACTAGGACAAAATGTTTTGTATTATTTACCTTGAGATCCATAGTGCGGATATTATATCCTAGTTTTGGGGAGGGTTACGAGATTGTCTACTGCTTCCCGTGCATGCTGATAATATGCTTTTGACGTGGGTGTACATGGAGTAACAGGTTGCTATTAAAGGCTTGGTTTAGTTAGTTGTCACTGTCACTTTTTACAAGGGAGGTATAGTATCCTTATCATATATTAAGTAAAGATATTCAGCTTTGATTATGAACAGTCTCGTGCTTTCTTGTCACGACTAGGACGATGGAGCTGGAGAGTGGACGTCACTCATATCAACCATCATCCACCGTGTGTGTCAGAGTCGTATTTGACGCATACGCATACACCCATTTATCAGTCCAAGACATGTCATTGATTTAGTTCTGACAAATCTTGATTTAATTCATTTTAACAGAGTTACCAAAGACTCCGATATGAAATCATCTTTTAGCAACACAGTATTAAATTTCCATTTTCATATTGTTAAGCAAATTTAACTCCTCGTGTGAGCAGTAAAACTGACGTCATAATTTGTTCACTTCATATCACATTACTTCAATGGCTCTTTGATATTGTGGACTAAAGGAATAATCCCCAAAATATGTCTTTACGCCAATATGTAACAGAAAAAAAAATACCAGCGTTTTTTCCCAACCAAATTGATAACATTTTTCAACGGTCCAATACATATTCCGTTGCAGAGTCTTGAAATTCTCTCTCTCTCTCTCACTCTCTCTTTCTCTTTCTCTCTCTCTCTCTCTCTCTCTCTCTCTCTCTCTCTCTCTCTCTTTCTCTCTCCCTCTCTGAGTTAGTCCGCAGCTATAAACTAGATCTAGACTACCTTCTTTTCAACAAGACACGCGCAGGTTTCGCATGACTAGACCGAAAGAAGAATATCTGTAGAAGCCCACGAGCTGGTCGGTACATTGAAGATGGGCGAGATAGACAGTTGGGTCAAGGCAACAAAAGTTGATCGAAGTTGTGATTGCTAGGCCGCGTTCCCGGTCAGTCGAAATACCAAGCTGCTGAGATGGGTATCTAGTTCGGGAAAAAATAAACCCCCAAAGTACAAATAAAATGATAAAGCATTTTTTCCTGAAGACTGTATATATGTTGGTGTTGACACTAAACGCCATGTTTTGTTTGTTTATTGGGAGAGAACGAGAGAAAAATCCGTACAATGCATGGAGAGAAAAGTATATAGCGCAATATGGCAGTTTATTCCTATTCTCCCATATTTCTTGTGGTTTCCATGTTGACAGTGAGCTTCGTTCTCTCTATATACATATAGTTCCCTCTCTTGGCTTACAAACTATGGCGTTCTAACAGACCTGGCATTGTTTGGGGCTAATAGGGCAGTGTCATGGCATGATACCATGCCTATCAAGTGTACTGACCAGAGACTGTTTAATATTGCGAAAGTTCAAATAACTACAAAATTAGCAAAGTTGTATAAAGTAAATATTTGTTACTTCAAATACGATCAGTGTTCAGTTCATTCTTATATTGTATTCATTGTACCCTCAACAAGACCACTGTTTCATCTTTCCTTTATTATTCGTATACTTTTCCATGCCGAGTAAATAAAGAACTGTTACTGTTTTTGTCAATTTTACAGTGTGACGCCAGTAAAGTAAATATTAGTTAGTTCAAATAAGATCAGTGTTCCACTCACCATTATACTGTATTCGTTGTACTCATAACAAAATCACTATTTCATCTTTCCTTAGTTATGCATATATACTTTTCCATGAAGAATGCAATAAAGTCATTGTGATTGTCATCACTACAATGGGACGTCAACAAACAGCGGAACGTGCCTTTTGCAAGTTGCCTAAATCCAGCTGTGGCTCAGTAGTGTGATAAAACATATCCCACCATTCCTGCTATCGTCTAACATTTCACCTTCCGGTATCCGGTCTCTAATTAACTTTTCGTGTTTTTGTCATTTCGGGCATAACTATACCTAGAACTACATATTGTATTATGTACAGTCAGCTCCTCTTAATAATTGCAACACTCCACCGGAACATGGAAAAAGTTGTGATTAATCGGAGGGGGTGAGTATCTGTTTTATGACATATGCTAGGATAAAGCGAAAAAGTGCAAAGCTATAAGCATTCCTAATGAGCATAAATAAATCTAACTGGTTCTTATGTATCCAATGCAAGTAAGGCCATTCAAAAAGGCTGCAGTTTAATGCTATGACTTGGAGTTGTGTGGCAATAATTGATGGTGTGACGGCAAATATGAAGCAGACTCATTACTTTCTCCTCTGCTAAGCCGTGGAAATTAAATTAACGATAATTAAGGTGAAAGAGTAGACATTAGGAAAGTCAGGTAGCTACTGACCAAAATAGCTAAGGCGGCAACCTTGGAAATGACGTCATGACAATTTTAACCGCAGCCATCACATACCAACAAAAAAAAAATGGGGTAAATACAACGGACAGGAAAATCTGCATGTCTGTGTGTATATGTTAGGTTGTTGTGACGCAGAGTAAATAAATACATTTTAAAAAGAGAGCGAGGTGGGGGTTAAGCATTTAACGAATACGATGTCTTGTTCCAGCTGAAACTAAAACCAAAAAAAAAAACAAAAAACCTGACTCCCATCCCCAGACCTAGACTACCTTTCTTCCCTTATCCTTTCAAATTTTTATGCAAATATTAAGCTCTTCCGCATTCATTTATCTCGTGGAAAAATTTATTGTGTCTGTCGTTCTCTTTTCAAGTGTGCAAGGAAGACTAAAAACCTACAACACAGCCCATAGGACAGACAGTATTCTAAACCTCTCGAGGTTACCAAGTTTGTGTTGCTTCCGTACCTCGTTTCACACTATTTCATACTCTCCATTACGGTCTGCGTCTTGTTGTTTGCCCTATTGGTTAAAACTCATGCTTAGCGATCCATCAGTGGTTCCATCGCTTTCGTGAATCCCAGAGAGCTTGCTTCCGCACCCTCCTCCCCCCCCTACCCCCGCCCTTTCCATCACACGCATAGTAAGGAAATTGAAATAACCCTCATGCACACATTTTTTGTTTCTTATGTCCTGAAGTATTTTTTTTTCTTTTTGCTTCTTGCTCCTGAAACTTCCCATTCCATTTTTTTTTTTAAACGACGAACATACCCATTGATTAACGAGAAATAATACCTTCAAAAGTAATCTTTCATAGTCATCCAATCATTATCGAACAAAGAAACGTTTCCTGTGACAGCAATAAAATAGGTCTGGCCTAGAATTGCTTCTAAATCGAATCACTGTTCAGTTTGTTGTCTCACTTGGGTTGAGCATTGTCGGGGACAATTTCAGATTCATATGAATATCGTCTTTACTTCGCTTATTATTGGTTGTGTTAACCACAAAGCCCGTTCTTAATTGATCAACTCCAGCAAAGTTCACTTTCTGTTTAAGCAAAATGTTAATGTAATATGCTTGCATCATCAAATCTGGCCTCCAAAGATAAAAGATATATCAGCCTATTGTGTAACAGACCTAATCAACCAGTCATATTCCTTTGACAGTTGGAAAGTAGAACCGGAAGTAATGATTCTTGGAGTTGTGGCTTGCCATGCCCAGCTGACCGTGCATGCAAAATAAATGAGAATGGTCTTTTCGCCCTTAATCGCCAAAGGTCGAGACAGTGACAGTGCCGTGGCGCTTGAAACATGGAAAAGCCAGAGTAACTCTCTCTTAAATTCACTATACTAGTTTTTAAATCTTGAGCATTGCCTACTTTTTATCTAAAAAAAGAGCTTTATCCTTGGAAATACTGCAAACGACGTGCTAAATTAACTCCTAAGCTTTGCACAGTTCTGTTGGTGTATCGACCTGTTACGGTATCTCAGAAGGTGGGATCGCCTGTCTTATCACCTGCGTACCTATTTCACACGATAGGGATACACAAGATGTACTTTGAGAACCTTGACCAAATTTCTTTAATGAAATTTCCTCAGCCTGAATACACTTTATAACACCAGTCTTGGTACCACGTGTCTCCGGAATGGTCTCCTGCTTTATTTTAGGTTTCTCATGCTCATGTTACTATTCAAAGATGTTGGAGATAGACTGTGAACTCATACTGTGGATTATTTCTTGATGTTTCAGTGCCACCATGCAGCCGAGTTTCGTGGTCATAGCTGTTGCTGTGTGTGCGATTAGCCTTATCCACATCGTGCAAGCAGGTAATAAACACAATGTCTTTATGATTTAGATGGTCCCTTTGCAAAGTGCTGTGTCGTGCTCTTGAAAATCTGGACGGCTCATCTCTTTGCAATGGGGATGACGAAAGAGACGATTCAGGACTGTAATCTCCATCACCAAAGGTCCACCTTCTTATCATTGCTGAGAAGGGAGACCTAGCTCAGTCTCCAACCCTGCTGTCTTAGGACAAAAAGGCACATTTCTGCATATTATGTACCTTTTTGTCACAAGATTGCAGAACTCACCTTCCGCTTCCTTTGCGGGCCCAACACAATCACTTGAATGGACTGTACCTGGGATCAGGTTTGACATCTACTGTTGAAATATTTTTTTTTTGCTAGGAGGAAATAATTTTCGCGAAAAGTATAAAATAGCTGTTCACGAAGATCTGAATTTCGCGAGCCCATCATGATGGTTTTCTCATGTGTGCATGAGCACAGAAGTCTAGAACAATCCTATGTGACCTTACCAGATCGCCAAAGTAGCAATGTACTTCGCAAGGATAGAAAAACAAACTGAAATTGATAATATCCAAATAATATAGGCTTGCAACTGGAAATAAGTGCATATGTGTCTCCCTTGCTGTTTATCATCCTTTTGCAAACTGTTTACAAATTAGTAAGATTATTGAAACTTTCAGAACACAATTTTTTGTTGGCAGGAAATAGTGTCCGCTGGTCAAATTCAACTCGCGAAATTCACAAATAATTAGATCCTCGGGGACAAATAATAATATAAACTATAATAATAATAATAATGATAATAACAATATAGAATAATATAGAATAATAATATAGAATATCTGTAGTCCCTGCTCGGTTACTCTCTCCAGCCGCCAACAAAATTTAAAGATAAGGACTCTACGGACCGCTGACCGATAGTTCTTTCAGCGTTTAAATTAATTTCCGACGGCCTAGGATAATACTGTACCAAAAGCCCAGCAGCCAACATGACACGAGAAAGTCAGAATCACCATGTCTCAATAATAAAAAATGTTGCATCCACCTTCCCGAGTTCTTTAATCTAAAATATGGGGGTTTGAATTCAACCATTGTGCTCAAACGGTGTGTACAATGGCGGTTGTTATCCAGATTATTTATAATTTCTAGTTATGTAAAAAGGAGGGATGAAATATCTAGCTTTCCTGTGCAAAGCACAAGCCTAGACACATTTTAACGCTAAGATCCTTGAAAAACATTTCCTGCAATAAATATCTTTTTTACAAATGTAAGGTTGTATTTGCGGTATAGTCTCTGGTTCTCTGACTATTTTTACACAATTTGTCCAAAGCACAGGATTTCTCCCCGGGCATTTTAGACCATGACAATTGCTAGTACGTAATTTAAAATGCAGAGATGTGGAATACGAAAACAAAGAGTAATAAAAAAAAAGGTGTCATGGGTTAATCGGCAGTGACTGACAGTAGATATTGATGTTGATTCTGAAAAAAGCCTAAGGAAACTCGGTGACCGACTGGCGTAGTGAGAATGAATGTTACATTTAATATCGATATACGAAGCCTATGTAGTTGTTACTACTGTGCTTATCTTAACTTAGTCCCAATAAATTTGTTACAGCTACGGAAGGATGGACGAAAAAAAAAACCGGCAGTAAATAATTATCAAAAGAAAATGATCTCAGAAATATTATTTTATTGTTATGCTTCAATGCTAGGAATAAGGAAGAAAAAGTAGGATTGGGAAAAGGGGAAGGGATCTAGTAAGAATGCTTCAAACGTCACGCTTTTCTGTTTTTATCTATATTGACAGAACTGTAGGCTATTTGCCTATCTGTAGGGCACTCACAGCATTCACAAGCCCTTAGCAAACTTGAAGGTTTGTCATCAAGCAAGCGCATGCCAACTAGAGCTGGACAGAAACTATTGTTCGCTCAAATGAAAACATGGACTCACTGCAGTGATAATGGAGCACTGATACAACAGTTCAAATCTAAACCTAGAGATAAGGGGGCATGCTGCGTTATGCACACGTCATTGATTTCAACAAGACAAACGGAATCAAGTTACGTGGATTCGTGCATCGCGATAGCTTAATGTTATGTTGCTCTACACTAGCAGTGGAAATGTCGATCGACAAGGCTTGGTAACCATGACACTCTGCCAAGGGGTCTTTATAGGCTGTCTGTGTTTTCCTTCTCTTTATCCACTCTCACGACGCTGATCTTAGCTGCTTACGGAGCGAGTATACTGGCTAAACAGCCAGAAAAGACCACAAAGAGTATTCTGGCTGGATGGTATGTCAAAGCCGAGACAAACATTCTTCCGAGTTATCTCCCCTGTTTGACTACTAAGTGTCCCATCCTAATTTGTTGTACTAAAATTCACTCCCACCAGTAACCTGCACTCTAAGCGCTGAGCGGATTATCATGCTGACTCAGAATCTGAAGAAATACTCAACGTTCACATAATCCATTCTACAAAAAAAAATGTTTTTTTCTTGTTTTAAGATGGGTGAGAAGCATGGTGTTGGGCTTGGTCACATACTTAATGCATCTGGCTGGACGACCAAAATACCTTCACGGGTTAGTCTGGCTGTCCAGCCAAAATACCTCTGTTATAATAATAATAATAATAATAATAATAATAATAATTATTATTATTATTATTATTATTATCATCATCATTATTATTATAGTATTACTGTGAGATTTAAAGTATCGTAATCAAGAGCATTCTGTACACGCAACTTCACATTGGTAGAAAAGTCATCTCAAGTCCATGAGAAGGATATCGTGCCACTGTCATTTAGCAAGCGATGATAGTGAGCATTCAGACATTGCTTTCACTGCCTGAGATCTGACACCTACCCAACAGACAGATGGACTGAGAAAGGTGTGAAAGAATTGTTTTCCCAAGGCATTCACACACTGATAATGACCGGAATCGAACCTCCGATTCTGTTCTCGAATCCAAAGCCTCAACCTTTAGTTCAGGTTGCTCCAAAGGCAGCATGGTAACTTAACTGTAAGAGGAGATGAAACTCCCAAATTATAATAATATTATTATTATTATTAAGATTCTCTTGCAACGACATCTCAAGCTATTCTTCAGAATGTAAACTTTGTCTCTATTTTTTTATTTATAAAATTTAGTCCGACCGCTGTAAATAACTCACTGAAAGTTCCGTTTATCACCAAATATCAAAGTGGTAGTGCAGTGTTATCTTGACCACGCTACAAAGTAATGTGCCAAGTTTCAAATAAAATGGATGATTGCTTTTTTGAATTATCAATGACACGAGAACATTCAATATTTACTTCCGAATTCACATTTTACTTTCTCGAAAGAAAATAGAGGTGCAAATTTATCTTTTCATATTATTTTAAGTAGTTTTTGCTCTTAATCTATTGTTTTGGCTAGAGTAAAGGCAGGTCATTGCGTAAGGGCTCTGCTCTGCATGAGCTAGGGGTCACTCATCTCGCTGTCGGTCAGCTTGCCAAGCTCATGCATGTGCATAATGAGGTTGAAAACTGTTCTTTTCCTCCTCCAAGATCGGCATCATGATACAAAAGAGCCAAATTTTTAATGAGTGACCCTCGGCACAAGCAGAGCCCTGGTGCAATGACTTACCTTTACTGAATACTGCACATTAATCGGTTTTGCTGAAATTACTACAAATACATAAAGATTTCACCTCCCCTTAATTCCTTCGCTAAACATCACCATATATTATGTGCCTCCTAATCCCCTGGTCCAAACGGATCTGAGAAGTACCGGTCTAACCCACAAAATTTGAAGAAAAATTAGATTTTTTGGCATGCGGGCTAGCGGGGAAATCGTCCATCGATTTTTTTTTTTAACAATGGAAGCTCTACGACAAATGGATACTTGAGTATCAGACCGGTCTAATCCACAAATATTGAAAATTCTAAAGCGCATAAAATTCAAACGCGATTTCCTCGAAAGTGAGTGTGTGTGGGTAAGATGTCGGTCTGCATCTCAGGTATTCTGTCGTTCGATACGTCCCGGATATAGCATTCCCGTGCCGTATCGGATGTTACTTCTGTGTCTTATTTCTTGCTGACGTTGCAGGAGACAAATTGTAAAAGCTTCTTTGAGCCATTTCTCCTTGAATCACAGGAACGTTCCGAAATGGGGAGAGTAAATCCGCAGGTCTGGTGCCACCACTGTGATCAAATTATAATTATGCTGTTTATAGTAAGGGTCTTTCATTTAGATTTATTACAGTTTTAATGTAGATGAAAAGGGGTTAAAGAGTTGCCCTTCTTTTCAAGATCACAGGGCCGCATAAATGAAATCCGCTGGAGCCAGTGGGAACACTGTCTGTAACAACTGTTTTTGTACAAATTCAGGACTGAATTCCACCACTTTTTCAGTGTGATTTCATGTTATATAAATATTTCTACACCGATTTTATACTCTGCTATTATTGGCTCTGATAGTCCAACTTTTTTTCTTTTTTACCAGTAAGGCTCCTGCAATCTAAGCGTGTAAGAGTACAATATAGTCGTAATCGTGCTAAAGCGCTGTAAAACTCCAAGTCACTGAAGCCTACGTACAGATTAGTCTTATGAGTTCATGATTGACTACCCATGAGTCACCATGTAACCTAGATTCGAATAAATAAATTAAATTGAATTAAACATTTTAAAAAATACGTTGATAATTTGGTGACATCAGCATTTGAAAAAAGTGAGCTAGCGAAGGGGTTAACTCTGTGTCGCTTTTTGTTCCTTCACAGATGAGATCAACCTTATACCTCTGAGCCTGGTGCTCTATAGGATGCCCAGACCGCTCACGGCTCCTACCAGCAGCAGAGTCATCCTGATGTTGCTACGGGAAGAATGCCTTCGCCTCTATTATATTGGTGGTTTAGCCTCCCTGCCTGACTATTGCTATTTCGTCCTAAGTCCGACCAACCTTGCCAGTGGTGCTTTCACGCCGTCTTAGCACACACGCTCCATCCAAGTAACAGGCATGACGTTGTAATGATATTTATCTATAGTATTAAATAAATGTTTTTCACTGTATCTCGCTGTGGGGGAATCATCCGTTGCAGCAAATCTTTACGACTGATTTGTTGGAACTCCAAGAACTTTGGCGTTAGGGACGGGCTAGTGTTGGCCAGATCTGGTGAAATTTGAAAGAAACACGCATGAAACCCATTGTCATGCCGACCAAAGGACTCCGTTGAGCAGTGGAACAGCTCTGTTGTACTGACCACATGGCCAACGTCAAGGAAATCGAGACCTTTTCCGAAACTCGAGGACGTGAACTAAATCTGTCAAGAGCATGATCAAAACTTGGACCGTAATGAAAGTGCATTGAACCCCTTGTGGGAGAATCCTAATCAAGGCTTTCTCTCTCTCTCTCTCTCTCTCTCTCTCTCTCTCTCTCTCTCTCTCTCTCTGTGCCCGAAGAGTATAGGAATCATTAAGGCAGATAACAGATCAAGACTTTCATATGGGTCCCATTTGCATTTCCCATAAGTCTCACTGGGACCTTTCCTAGCAAGTTACAAGCATCTTACGTGCATCTTACATACTTTTCTATAATATGATGGTAGAAAAGATGGGAGAAGTCTGCACTTCTTTTTCAGCTCTTCTTACATTGCACCAGGGCCGTTAGTAGATACTTCCCTTCTCCCTTTCCGCAAGTTTTAGACGACGCCCTCAGCCCAGATGTCAGATGATATATTCTTGGCAATGGCTATGGTAGGTCTTCGGTGTGGTGGCAGACCAGGGGTCTTTTGTCCCCTCCTTCCTCCTCCTCCTCCCCCCCTCCCTCCGGACCTCCTACGTATTGCAGAGATTGCTTACATGATAGCTACGGTCCTGCGTTTCACGAGGGAGTCCCTCCAGATGCTAGATTAAGCACAGTGGCCATTATTATGTGCCATGTGAATAAAGAAAAAAATGTCAGGTGAGAAGACAGCTCTAACGCCAAGCTGTGATTCGTCAACTGACGGAAGCTGAATAACTTAACCCTAGACATGCCGGCATTATCTAGCAGGTTGACTGCTGACCTCACCTTTAGTGGTCAGCGTTCCAGGTTTATTATCACTGATTGTGTTCCCTAACTGCAGTTTTATTATATTTATTGGTTATAGTGTTCATATACATGTATATCCACAACAAGGCTCTGTTTCTTATACATTTACAAGTCTTAATGCATTCTTTGACATGGTCGAGTTTCATGTAATTTCTGTACATTCTTTGTTATAGATCTAGAGGTTATTGTTTTGTCGTCAGGCTCAGCATGGGAGACGAGCAGCAACAATGACCTGCAACATTCTACTGTTCTGTTATTGTGCATATACCGAAGGTTAGAATATCAGTAGCCTACTGTTAAAAAGAAAGAAAAGAAAAAAAAAGTTAATAAAACAGAAGAAATCACAAATCTGTGTGTGACAATGTATATATACATATGAGAAGGTTGACTGGATTGGGTGTTTTTGTAGACATATACAGGAGCCCAAATTCTATTTGGCCAAACAATAATTCTGTAGATGTGAGGTGTCTGACTGCATGAGTAAAAATTGACATCAGTACATATGGTATAAAGAAAAAAATTTCCTCACTAACTCACTCGTATTCACAAAAATCTCCAAAATCTAGGCAATATTGATTAGTGGAAGTAGATGGAAACGTATCGGATTGAAGATCCGTAGTATATTTTGGAATTTTTGTTTTGTCACTGTCCGCAGCTGAGAACAGCTTAGTTAGAGTTTCAGAGAACACGACCTATACAATCAAATATGTCAAGGGGCGGCATTTTCAGTGCGTAAATACTGTGTAAAGAAGGTTTATAACCTCATAGTGCACAACTTTCATTTCTGTAATGTACTTTCAGCAATCAAACCCTTGCACTACATGGTTTCCGGGGAGGGCTAGTAGATAACAGTGGAATCGGAACTCAATAGACTGTTACAGAGAAAGCTGATAGGCCGTGAGGGTTTTTCAAGTTGGCTACATGTGATACCGACCTCAGTGTTATCATTACTACTATGCATAAGATAGAAATAAACGCGGCACTGTGTTCACTTGAATATCACATCTACTTGAACCAGTAGAGGATGAACAAATTAACATTTCAGAGTTAAATACAGGGTCTTTATACAAAATACTACAACTTAGAAAAAAAAAAACTGGCGTGAGATTTACGCAAATTTTCTAACATTATTATCTGGTAAAATTCACCCAGATGAAAAAGAGTCTTCTCTCAAATTTATTTACATTCACAAAAAAAAAAACAACACAACATGTGATCGGCTAAAAAAAATATATATATATATAAAGGGATAAAAATGATAGAGCATCAAAACGACCTTTCAACTTTTAGATAAGAAAAAAAAATAATTTCATAAAAATCATCATAATAACGGCCGTAGATACTTTTACATGGTCTTTAGCAATAGCATCACAGTGTTTTTTAAAATTTGCTCAATTATTACGCTAGTGAATACCATAGCATATTAATGGGGTGACCAGAACAAAAAAAGTAAATGGTCCAACATAAGTCTTTGTCCTCTCTGTTTTAGATTTAAACATTTATTTGTTGACCCGTGTTCTAAATTATATGTCTCCTGGACAGTTTCCATGGCAATTTGAAGCACATGCTTCAGTGTGGAGCTAATCTTCGGAATTCTGGAAAATGTTATCTTTCCAGTTCCCCATATCTAAAATTTAGGAAAGGAACGTCAGCGAATGCGGGGACAACAAGTTCCATGCTCCTCCGCTAACGATGCAAGTCAGATAGAGAAGGGATCATTAAAAGCCAAGCGTGTGTGGAGGAACCCACATTTTTGTACTGCTTATAAGGTCAACACGTGGACGTACTCACATACACTGTAAAAAAAAAAAAAATTAATATTGCTTTTTTTCATTCCTTAAAACTTTGCAAAACTTCATCTTTTTTTTTTTGGATGAATTATTTCTCTTAAAACTGAGGGTCTGTTATTTTCACTTTTTTAAATAAATTTTCATCCTGGTCATATTTCTTGGGAACGTTGAAAAATGTGTTTAAATTTCATGCGAGTTGTTGGAAAATGTTTTAATTTTTATATTTCAAATACCTGTTCCAGGCAATAGTTTATAAACGTGAGTTCATACACTAGGCAGCAAGTCTGACACCGTGTTATGACCTGACTGAAATTACTCAGGGTCTGAGAAAGTCTCATAGTATGGCCTGCTTTGAGTTAATCGATAGTAATTTGCTATTCTATACTTCTCGACGAGATAACCAAAGCAACATCACACCTCAACACACGTTTTAATTATAGCCTCTACATTATCAACTGCAATCCAAACCATTGAAGCAGGGATAGACAACGAAATGGCTGCTCAACTCGGGAACCCCAGGGTGAGCTTTTGTAGCGGACACAAAGGCAATGATTTATCTTGTCTATTTCATATTTGACTCTCTTTCCGTCGACGTTTTCGGTTCTGTCTTGATTCTGCCGAAAACCTAATCTTGATGACAAACTGCAGAATGCAAACGAAGTAAAGTACCTTTAAATCAGTGGTTTACCAGGATTAGTATCACAATTTGTGTGCAGATCTACCAAACCTCTTACGTCCTTAACGAGTAATCGGTTATGAAGTAGTGTGACTATGTTCGCACATGCCGGGGAATTACGTCTGCAAAGATGTGAGTGTAACAAAGTAGACACACTTTGTTTGACACTCACAGGTAAGCCTGAAAGTCCTGACAGCATGCTGATTCATAATTAAATCAGAGAGTGTGAACACTGTTTCCGTTCTATAATCAGAATCAAAATGGCGATCAATGCCGCTTACAGGGGTATTACACAGCTAGTGGAAGGCAGTATTATCTCTGAGTATTGACACTTTTGATACTTGGGGAATATCTATTCGATATAGAAAGTATCGAATGATCGAAATATTGAAATTCATATTCCATCCTGTTTCGATCCTCAGCCATTTATCCTGTCAGTCTCCTCAATGCAAAGCTTAGTGATATCAAAAGGTATCGAAATTATCGAAGGGTGTCAAAGGTATATGAAGTGTCAAAATAATTTTGATCCCCTTCCAAGCCTCAGTTCTAAACTAGCTCCCAGTCTCATTGTAAATCCTAGCGAATCATATTCAAATTATTGAACGTATCGGAAGTATGGAAAGGCATCAAACGTATCGAAAGATGTCGAAAGTATCAAAATACCTATTCAGGAGTAATTATCAAAATCAAAATATAATCGACGCTTAAAGCTTGAAGACTGAGTATGGCAATATTTCTAATTACAGATATCAACTTACCTCTACCAACAGCAGAAATCTGAAACGGTTTTATTCATTGGCTTCCATATTTATCAGCGACATCTCACATGGATTACCTATGACAGTACACAACAGCAAGAACAGAGGCGTTTATTTTCAGTATTCCACAGCCTTGTCAAAAACGCACATCTGGCGTTTCCTTAAAAAAAACCAAAAAACATATATCCCTTTTTGTGAAAATTGAGGAATTTACATTGACCACTAGTTAAAACAAAGCGGATCTGACAATCAATGTTTGGTATCATTCAGGACTGTGAGAAGTCATCCCTTAACCAGGACGATATTTCTTTCATGGCGTTTTCACACACCATGTCTATTATCCCACGTGACTCCGAGGTTTGTCTACTAGACTACGCCATCAACGTTAAATTCAGAAACCTGCCAATTATTCATAAAAAATTGAGAATATCCCGAATTCAGGACCTTCTCTTGAATTCCTGAAAAAAAAAAACCAGAGCTGTCCTAGATTCATTGATTTCCTGAATTTTGGCTGTGATATTTACTCAAAATGAAATAATATGACATCAATAATTCATCAGCACCGGAAACAATTTATTAAAAAGCCTACATATTGAAAAATGATGACCAGGAGATGCAGTTTCAGTATGTTCTTATCCAGCACTAAATTTGCTAAATTTCATTAGCTTTTCTGCAATGTGTAATGCTATACAACAACACAACTTTGAAAATGTGTGCGAGTGCAACTTTCTTCAGTCTCTTTACTTTTCTTGCTGTCAATCTTGAAATTTGACTCCTCGGATCCTTGATGCAGATTCTGAGGTGTTGGCAGGATTGCATTCATGAGTCATTAAGAAAGATTTTCAAGGCGGATGGCGCAGTAATACTTACTCAGTGGTGCTCAACTGCATTCCTGTTTTGTTTTTGTTGTTTTTTTAATGTGAGGAATTGGTAAAATAGTCCTACAGTATATAATATTTATCTAAAATAATGCCTTCATCATACACTATTAAATGAGAAAAGGAATCCTCGTCAACGCTTTTGCCTTATGGACTGATCCCAGTCTTGATAATGACCGAAGCATTCATAGCTCCTGAAAGCCCCGCAGTGAGTGCTTCGGTCTATACCTCGTTTTAGACCTCGGCTGGGATCAGTCCATAAAACACAAAAGCACCAACGGAAGTTCCATATATCTTAATAAGTAGGGAAGATATTTGTCTTTATTTTCTAAACCGTGTAGCCAGATTGGCTGCTGCAAACTGGTTTGTCCAGATATAGACCTCCAGGAGTCTTCAGATAGAACATATACAAAAATAAAAAACTTTAATGATTGTCAACAACTGGATAAGACTCCAGCATCCACGCTGGATATATTTTCTGTGTCCACGCTCATTTCACGATTAATTACGGTGCAGAAGCAATAAAAGTCCTTCAGACCCAGACAAAGCTTAGGGTGACGCGTCGTATGCCGATGAAATTAGCTATATGCCTCGTAACACAAGCACTTAAATATTATGATAAATTAGAGTCAGATCCGACAAAGGCTCCCGGGCGCCCTCAGAGATGGTGGTACTAGTTGCTACTGGTTACAAAGATGACAGGGAATCATGCCATTGCACTTAAAGACGATCAGTCTCTTCTGTGGGGTCGTCATTTTCACCCACTTAAGGTAGTGGCCTTCGGGGTGGTGTGAGAGCCACCACCACCTCCATCACCACCACCATCTCAATGCCAAGGACGGACACTGTGAAGCGATGCTCAAGAAGAAAAACTGTAAATTGTAAAAATCGAAACGGAGATCTTCGAGAGAAAAGAAGGAAGGTGAGGACTGGGGTTGAGACAACTACACCGCTTATATTAGAAACATAGTGAAAGTGTATAAAAGATCGGCGACACACTTACATGCACTCAGTTCGAATACATAACGCATGTCTGACACGGATATTGTAGGAGCCGATACATCTTCCCCAGACAGATACTTAACATCACCACACCCCAACGCCTGTAGATTAGTGTAACCTCCTTAAGTTATTCAAGGACTTTATGCAAAATTCGTGTCGTCTGAGACACTACATCCTTTTCATCTTGGATACAGCACGGAGCACGAAGATTGTCTGACACTTTATCTACATCGGCGCCATCTTGTTTTTGTCGTGAGTATGTAAGACTTTGCCAAAAAACTGAGATTAAAACAAAAGAAAAACAGAAAGTTTGATTACAATTTTCAAAGAAAAAGCCTACGCAAGTAATTTTTTAGATATCACTTGAATACAAATTTATGTCATTAGTTTACAGATTCCTTATAATTATCTCTTAAAGAGATCTTATATCCCAAAACAAATTATGCAGATGCATTCTCAGAAAATCTTACTCGTTGTCCTAAAGTAACATGCTGCTCCCGGAAAACCCTCTCAAAGTAGAGTATTCTGACGTTATTGCCATGGAAGAATTCATGAGAATGGCCAAGGAGTTATTCAGTTATCATTATGCTAGAAAAACAATGGCACTGCGATGAACAAAATTCCACCGATTCATATTCCCCTTCCCAAAACTTTATGCTTGGATAAAATACATGTTATCATTTTTAGACTTCTTCTTCTTCTTCTTCTTCTTCTTCTTCTTCTTCTTCTTCTTCTTCTTCTTCTTCTTCTGCGTTCTTTGAGTCAGACATGTCATGCAGGAGGCCAGTGGCCTGGGTAAATGATGCCATGCGACCCAGGTCCTCTACCGTCCCATGCAGTTTTCACCGAAGCGCCGAGCCAATGAGTTTCTCTCTGGTTTTAGACATAAGGTCCGGCTTGAAAGGCTGTAAAGGAGACATGATTTACCAGCAAAGGGTCACTGTGACAAGGGATGAATAAACTTAAACTATAAGTACATGTACATTTTCATCATTGTCAGTTCTCTTTTGCGTGTGACGAGGAAGTAGTTTTCGTTGTTTTTATTTAAAATCCTTGTCATCAATCTGTCTGGGATGAATAAACATGTTGAAGTAAGCAAAGTTTCGTGGTTCGTTTATGTAGCACGTTATCATCTTTCCAGTGGGAAGTGTAGGCGATCATAACATGGCTTCTTCCCTCGTCGGCAGGGTGGCTGAGAAATAGACCTTTTCTCGCTTGTTACGAAAAGACCTGGGTTCGAATCCTGCCGACGGTAGGTTTCTGTTTGCGATATATTTTTTATGGCCATGATAAATGGGCGGCCTCTTGTCGGTAGCTTGAGTGGGAACCAAAGCCTTCTCTCTGAAATGGCATAACTAATCTGCAAAAGGACGTAAAAGTCCTAATACAAATGCGGTGTCTCACTGACACAATTTTTGCTGACTTCTGTTTTTTGCTCTGCATACCTCCCTACAAGAAAAAGGAAAAAAAAAAAGGTTGAAGTCTAACACTTGTCTTTCCTATGCCTTTTAATATTTAATAAAGGCTTCCTAATCTCCATTCGCGAATTACGCTATCAGTTTTACTTTGTCGAATTTGTCACAACATTTCCTTACATGCGTCTTCACACCAAGCTAGCGGGCCGTGTATTGCTAGCCTGCACGTATTACAAAGAATGCATCGTCACTCGGAAACGTCACTTCTTTAAGACACCTTAATCTCACCCGTCTAATCCAGGGGTGACAGGTCCTTGTCATCGCCACTAGACCGAGAAACAGCGCCAAAGAGTGGAAAAAAGAAATCCGACTGCCCTCCCCTCTGAGGTCAGGGTTTTCCCCCTGCAAGAAAACACATAAATTGTCTGTAAGATGCTATAGAGAGGCTCATGTCTTATTTAGATGAGATATAAAATACCGAATCTCCGAGAAAACATAAATTTAGATAAGACAAATAGCTTCGCAGGTAGGAATTTGTTTACTACCAGTATGCCACTGTGCTGCCCTGAGTTATGACCATTCAGGAAAACGGAAAAGCTAGTCATAAATTGCACATGAAATTTGGGTCTACTGTAGGCCGACTGTGTTTGTAAAACATGACACAACCATGATTGTATGTGTTCCCATTTGGCTTAACATATTTTCCGCCCTAGAGTCCAGCGTGGTGACCATTTTTAATGTCGTTGCAAATTTAAAAAAAAAAATGTATGTAATATCAAAGAACAGGAGGGAAAATCGTAGCGTAGTCAGGAAAGACATGACGCCTCTCTGAAATGTTGTTGTTGTTGTTGTTGTCATTGTTGTTGGTGTTGCTGGTGATGGTAATGATGGTGGTGGTGGTGGTGGTGATGGTGATGGTGATGGTGATGGTGGTAGTGTGATGGTATTGTAACAGAATGGCGTCGTTACAAAACGGACGTCTCCAACACTTATTCAGCCCCCATCTACAACAGCTTCCTCAGGGACCATCGACTGACTGAACTCATTTTTTTTGGGTCATTGTATTCTACTCTCTGTCTTCACCTCTCTCTCTCTCCCTGTCTCTGTCTCTCTGTCTCTCTCTCTCTCTCTCTCTCCATCTCTCTCGTTGCCCATATCCCCCATTCCTATAACACTGTCGGAATTCTTATCTTTTGTCTTCTACTCCTTACATTTGTTGTCTACTGTCTTGAATATGTCAGCTTTGACCCTCCTCGTCCTGTCCTTAACTTGTGCTATCCCAGTCAACCGATCAGCCCTTTCAATTCCATACACACCCACATGTCCAGACACACACAAAAAAACAACAACATGCAAGTCTTTCCACCCCATCATTCTTGATACACTCCTCAAAACTAAAGAGTGTTTTTTTTTTCAAAACTTGGTATGTGGTTTCTGAATATTTTTGAAATGAAGGGAAATAACATTACAGTGACTGCTCTTTACACATACAGTATATTTTTATTTACTGTTAAACAACTTAAAATTTGAAGGAGTGCAGATTTTGAGCTCGATTAAGTTTTGAATGAATGAACACAGAAATGCATCTTTAAATACAACACTAACTCATTTTTCAACGAAAGTGCATTTACAGAGTTTTTGAAAAAAAAAAACCGCTCTTCAAATTCACCTACTCAGTCCAGTCTCATAACTTTCGCCACACACCATCAAGTCAGTCGAAATGGACACAGTTCTGTAGTAAAGTCTGGTCCGGCTACCATTTAGGGCTTCATTGACTGCCCCGTCTCCCCATCTCCATTGTAAAACTGATAATGGTTTTTGGATGCCTATCAGCGGGTATGTCTCGTTAGTTTCTTCTCAAACTTTTATCTGCAAACTGAAAGCCCAAGACGGCCTTTTACCTCTCTTTTCTGATCCCTCTAAGTGCCATTGAAGAATCTCTGTCAACGATCCATCACTTATAGGAATTAGGACTTTTGTAATTTATGTTATTATTACTCTGTGGTAGATCTACAGATTACCTGGCAGAGACAGTTAAATAATAATAATAAATAAAATTATAATAATGATAATTATTATTATGATTATAATCAAATCAGATTGGTCTGGCCGAATGTTATTAGAGTAGGAATAACTATGATGCTGCAAATGATGTTCGCTACCAGAGGGATTCTGCTTTATGATGGTGATGACACTGTTTGTGACGGTAATAAGAGGACAATACAGTCCAGCCAATTTAAACACAATTCCCTTTTATCTTCACTTGCGTTTACTTGCAAGACTTCTCAGCATCGAGAATATGGCATTGTATCCTTAAAAGTCACCAGCAATCGCAAGTTCTTGAAAAAAAAAAAAAGAACGCCAATTTTATGATACTCTCGAGAAGTTGCGATTAAACTACAATAGTGAGTTTGTAATGTAAGAGAAAATGAGGTGAATAGGTGACTGGCTCTATAGCGAAAACAGCGCTCAGCTGTACAAAAACAGCGCAAGACCATCTACCTTTACAGTGCCGTGTTAATCCGAAAGTGCCTACCAAAACAGCGCGTTCTTTAAATCTATCCAAGCGTACCTCCTGCCTGCTCTTTCCGGTGTGATTGTGCTTCTTTGCTTCGCTTATGACGATTGGGGTCGCCTCATCAGTTCACACATTTGACTTGCACATTGTTCACTATTACTTCTCCAAATAAAGGCAATGATTATAAAGCAGACACATCAGTTTCAAAGCTTTCACTAATAACTTTAGTCAGAAGTGTTAAAGGTCAATAAATGTAACGTGTACGAACTTCGCGAGGGCCATCCAGGAATTCTGGAATGTTCCTCTCAGCAACACGAATGAGACAGATTCACCTCAAGTAAAATTGCAGTTTTCAGGAGGGATATTTCCCAAGCAGGTTTCCCGGACGGCTACACGGTAACAGTGCGCTGTTGTGGTACAAACATTTAGCTCTGTTCCACCAGTAAGTGGCTTTAATTCCCCCCCCCCCCCCCCCCCNAATCCGCTGTTTTTTTGGTCATACATATGTAGTACGTGGGTCGGTCAGAAAGCTACATCATGAGGAATGAAGCGACCTAGGAAGATGACAGCGCGGGGAAGTTCTCGCCTGGGTGCTCGGTCGGTGCCCCGTGCCTGACAACACGCTTCTAAATCCTTACCTGTGCCGCACCAACTTGACACTGACACTGACAACGTTGATGTCTCTGCCATGTCGGCAGGTTGGGTAAGGCGGAAATCGCCTAAGTCTCTTGGTGCGACAGAACCCGGGTTCGATTTCCGGAAGGAATTCCGAATGAGACTCACATCCTTAACCAGAACTCATGCCAAACCCCTAACCCTAATCTTAACCCTTAATCCTAAGCTACCCTTTATTCCAATCCTAATGCCCGTCGAGACAAGAGCATCAGTTGAAACTAATCTCCAACTCTAATGTCTGTCGAAACAGGAGCATAATTCCTCCCTCGATTCCTGCTTTCAGGTAAGACCACCGGCAAGGTTACATGGGTCTCTGATAAAAAATAATATGTATAGCCATAGCCCTTTTAAACACAGCGAGATTAGCTGGGTCTCTGATAAAAATATATGTATAGCCATAACCTATCTAAACACAGCGTCCATTCATGGGTTTCTCATAAAAATAATTTGTATAGCCATAACCCTTCAAACACCGCAGCCTTACGTGGATTTTTGATAAAATTAAATGTATGGTCACAACCCGTTTAAAGACAGCGGCCTGACGTCGATCTCTGATAAAATATATAGGTATAGCCATGACCCTTTTAGACACAGCGACCTAACATGGGTCTCTGATTAAAAATATATAAATATCCATAATTCTTTTAAACATAGCGGCCTAACGTGGGTTTCTTAAAAATATAGCCATAATCCTTTAAAACACAGCAGCCTAACGTGGGTCGCTGATAAAAATATATAAATAGCCATAATCCTTTTAAACATAGCGGCCTTACGTGGGTCTCTGAAAATATAATTATGTAGGCTACAGCCATTACCATGCTGAAACCGAACACATGTATATGCAAAACAAACATGATAGATATCATTAAACGCAGAACGCGCGCATGTTGAAGATCTGCCAGTGGAGACTGGATCTATACAGCACTAGGGAAGCCATCATCGTGATGCAGTAAGAAGGATCAATCACGTAACTGGAATGTAGAAAGCCTGCACTGGTGGGAGCCACAGAATAAAAAATCTACAGAAGCACGAATAGCTATTTCTTGGATGTTGCGGAACGCCATCGGCATGAGACTTTTAGTCTCAAAACGCGACCATTGTCACGCAACAGCATGCAATCAAAAGGCACAAATGCCATGGACACGCCGCAGAAAAACTACTGGTTTCACCTAGAGAAACAGAGGATCTCTGTCAGGGACTCACTTGTAGGGATGAATGCATCTGTATATTTTTCTTTAAATTCTGCGGATGGGAGCTACTGAGACGCATCGATTGGAACGCAAGAAAAATGATCTAGTACGTGACCAGAAAGAGGCAAATTGAAGTGCCCATCATTTTGTGTAGGAGAGTGAGCATGAAAGAAACTGATGATATCACATTGTCCATCATTCAGACCAAGCAAACAGGAAGAATCGTGTGGGAATTCGCGGGATGGTGTCACTCTAATTCACCCCCATATTCTCTTCCCCTCTTCTCCCCTTCCCCTTCTTTTCATTTATATTAATTACATGAATCTCTACCCAAGAATATCCCTCCCTCATCACTCTGATAAGTCTCTGGTAATATAGATCTAGTACAGATAAACCTGTGAGAGCGTGCAAGATAGGAAGACAATGACCACAGAGATTTGGCAGTGTTCTGTGAAAACCAACGAATGTTTCCAAGCTGCTCCCATGGGCTGAAGTATTCTTGGAGATTGTCCTTTGCGATTTGTCTCCACATCTGAATGACGGAGTTAGGAAGTTTGTTATGAATATCTGTGTGAACGAACACTGGAAACTCGTTTCCACTGTTATACAAACTGTTATGACTTTTGTGTCATATCAATCATTTAGGCCAACTGACATTTCAGGTACGGTAATGATATCTGTTTGTTGGGCGTTGATGTCAACAAATCGGGTTTTGTTGGTTTTTTATTTTTTTAAATTTGTGTCATATGCTCTGAACATTTCCTTCCCATTTTCGAAAGCAGCAACCCTGAGCGTGATTTTTAAAAAGAGATTACAACCCAGCAATCTAAACTCCATAATGGTTTTTAGAGCTGCCTTTCAGGCATAAGCGGTCCTTGGCTATCCACACGCAAATAATCTTCCAGATAATTTTACACTCTATATTTTGGACACAATGAAAATATATATAACTCAGACTCTCTGCAGTAACTTGTGCGATTTGTAATGTAGAAAATAATATATCTGTCTCACTCAGAGACATCAAAGACAGTCTAGCATGTGGAGGAACATGTTCCATGATTTACACAGGAAAATGTGTTTACACTCATTTGTATCCAAGTTGGACTACTTTTGGATTTCTTTTATTCTTTAAAGTTAAGATTTAGGTGTATGCATGATTTAAGGGCAATAACGTGGAACTCTCCCAAAGGCCTACGCTGATGGAAAATGGCAGGAGTCGAGCACCGGAAGTCCGGCAAAGTTAGTAAACAACGTTGAGAAGCTAACACACCCCCGAATTTGAGCACGCTGATTGGCGGAAGGGATGGTGTGTCGTGTGCAAAAGCAACTCTTAATTCTCAAGCAAGATTTATATCCAGAACTGGATAAAACTCGTAGTCAGTGAAACACAACCAACGGAACACGACATCGGCAAGTCGTAAGCTTAACCTTCTGTGCGGCAGTGTAATTGAACAGACCTAAAGGACCTAGGGCTACATCATTCTATTTATAGTAATATGACCCCTGACCCTAAGTCTGTGGGTGCAGTTCATTGTCTGGTTCCATGTGAGCCAGCGTCACCATTGTGTAAGTCAGGGGCGTAGTGCGGGGGTCGAAACCAGGTAGACAAACTCAAACTTGCATAGTGCTAGGCGAATGGTTTTTTTTACCTCAACGTCACTCTACATACACATTAAGTAGAGACCCGGTATCATGCATGCCAAAAAGTAGTATTATATAGCAAAGATTTGCTTTACCATCTAAACCAGGAATGCTGCATAATAACAAGGCAATATCAAGCAATAACAACGGCAACAACAACAACAATGGTACCTGCAACAGTTTTGACCTATTGTTTACTCCTAACAGATAAGAAGGGCGTGTGGGGAAAATAATTAAAAACGGTGTCGAAGAAAAAGGATAATTCTTTCATCAACTTTCTTCCGCAGCAACGAACATTAGACATTTTTTTCCTTTAATTTTGGGTGTCTGGCTTACCTCATAATTAAGAGTGTCTTTTATTCGTCGCATGTCGCAGGCAAACAGCCAAGTACCGTATACTAGCGGTTTCATTAAATCCATCTTGCCAAAAAATGATACAGTTTCAGGGTATAGATCTAGACTTTAGACCTATCTAGATCTATCTAGTCTAGCCTATGAGCACCGAAACAAGAAAACACACAGGCGGTAGCTAATCCACACGACCCAATTCCAAGTCGGTGAATGAAAATAGGCGAAGTCATTCATCTAACTTCTTTCTGTACGGCCTCGTTTCTCTTCCGTAGGCATTTACAATTTTGCCTACAGGCATGGAAATTCTAACACTGCTGGCGGATGTTGCTGAGGCTCAGTCTGGGTTAAAATGCTCATTTTGTCGCATAATATAGTAGAAGAGGAGCTGCCGGCGAGTTAACCTATGTTGTCAAAATCCAAAATGACTACTTGGCTAGCTAAACCGCGCTGTGCTTAGAGCTCAGTCAGGGTGCAAGTATCATTGTTGTGATAAACATTTCAAGCGATTTGTGCAGCGTTTTCTGCTTTTTGGAGGTGTTTGAGGCTTAGTATGTTACAAGGCGGCGAATTAATAATGGGCTAGGAGCACTGGCATTTATTTCAATATTTTTTGGTAGTTTGTTTTTGTAAACATTTTATGAGGCGTTTTTTTTTTCTTAGCGGTAGTCAATGACTATTTGACTACCATTACGCTACGCCCCTGGTGTAAGTATCGAAAAGTAGGCAATAGCGAATAAAAGATTATAATTTATATTCCATCTTCTATTGTCAACCTAAGAGCCAGAGAACCGAAGCCTCTGCATGCTGACTGGACGTTGCGAATGACGCCAAATGAGAATCCCTTGTACTTCTTGAACAGATGTGCATCTTTCTTCTAAAAACTTCAATTCTATGTTGAGGATTTGACACCTAGCGGAGATTCTTAAAGCAGGTTCAATATCAGCGTGACCAAATGATTGCGGCGTTGGGCTCAAGATCTAGAGATCGTGGATTCAATTTCCAATCAGTCATGTTGGAAGTGCCTTGGGAAAACATTAATTTTCATCCATATTTCCCTGAGTCCAACCATCTGTAAGATGGGTACTTGACTATAGGCAGTGGAAGATATTGTCAGAATGCGGGCCATCAGCGGCTCCAAATGGTATCGGCACAGTATACTCCTCAGGGAGTTGAGAAAGTCCTAGAGTGATCTGACCTGCTGGGGTAATAACCGTGTGAAGTCGCGTGCGTGGGTATACGCCTGGATACGAGACTTATAAAACGCATTATTATTATTATTATTATTATTATTTTATCATAATTATAAATCATGAGTTAAGACTTTGAAAGTTAAATAAGTTAAATTAACTACTGTCAATATTCGTAGCACAGCTCCAAAGCATTCAATGCAGTTACGCCACTGATTACGGTATGAGAAAGCTGCCGTCCTTCATGACACCTAAGCTGCTATTTTAACATGGATAAGCCTACATACACATGTTTCTCAGTCTGGACGACCATTACTTTTCCCGATATCTACTGTTTCATGCCCACGGATAAGCCTCCAGACATGTACATCAACATGTATGCATCACATCTGAAATGTATCAAGTACCGTGCTGAACACAGTCACACAGTGAAATGACCCAACACGGTTCAAAGCAATATTAAGCCATTGTTTATATGATATTCTGACTGAAAACTCTGTATTATTGCGGAATTCGTTAGCATTGTTATCTTGAGCAAAATAAAATAAAAATAATAATGTGAAAGTGGGCTTTTAAAGCTAATTTTTATTTCGTTTCGGTCAAGCAAGCTCCCGTAGTTTTGATTACATGCTCTTTGAATTTTTCAACAACTTCAAATCATTTGGCTGGCGTTAAACGTGATGAAGCCATAAACTACAGGGAAATTCCACCTGGCCAGTGTGCACAGGAATTATAATATTTGTTGCATGACATTATCATGACAAATGGAACATAGAATTTTATTTATCCAAAAACAGAGACCCTAACTAAGTTTAGGACTGCCAGTCAGATGCTTCAAGTCTAAACTGGAGGCTTGGTTTAGAGAAGTTGCAGTTTCTGTCTAAACTCAATAGGAAACGATTGCCACTATATGCTGGGATGTCACATTTCGGTCAGGAAAGAAACAAATGTACACAAATAAAAAATATTTTATCAGACCAAGTATGCTAAAATATAAGAAGCTGATGAAATCGAAGAATATTATGGGACTGAAATTTTTTTTTTTTTTTGCTGGACGTTAAACTTGAAAGGTTTAAGCCTTCCATGAGTAAATAAGGAGTCCGGTGCACTTCTACTCTAATGTCTTGTGTAACTGTAAGAAGCTTGTGTTCTCATGTTCACTGCTGTAACTTATTTGTATGCTCCTAAGCTTTCCAATAAACTTGCTAAACTTAGGAGCTTGTTGAATCTCCCTCCCGTAAATAACAAACTGGTTAAAAATGACCTTTTAGCCCTCCGTAACATTATTTTCTTTGTGATAAATTGTCAGGCTTCCTTGATTAAGAATACCACCACAACATCATTTAGTTGATGAATAATGACGCGTGAAAGTGTTGACCTGAAAGGTCCATTTTTGGTAGAACAGTCAACTCCGCTTAATCACATTCCCTCGGGAGCATATAGAAAGTTGCTTTTAAAATGCGTTGCATTTATCCGGTGACTTAGAAATATAGTGTTTTGATGTGGGAAAATGAAGCCATTAAGTGAAAGTGCAATTATCTGGATTGGGATTAAGCGGGTAGACTATATTTAGACTCCTTTCGAGCGAGGCCTCATTTGGAGACTTCCAAAATCTCAAAAATAATTTCCCTAGATGAAGAATTTCATCAATGATTAATATGAGGCACAATACTGATCTAATACACAATCCCACAATGACACTGACAACTAGGTAGCCACAAAATGTGACGGGTAGAATTACTATTAATGTTATAAATAATAGAAATCAAGTAGGATAAAGCGGAAAGTGCTCAAGAAGACAAATAGTGATGTGGTGGGAATCGAACTCGCGACCTCTGCGTCGGCACCTATTGCCTTGCCGTTAGTTCGGAATCAGGTAGACGTCTACACATGACCACGCCGCCACTCCAAAAAAAAAGTGGCTTAGTGGCCGGGGTCTTTCCCGAAGCCAAACAGATAACTAGCAGTCATAGCACTAGGCACGAGACTCACACACACCACAAAATCCCCCGTCCCCCACTTCAACCAAATAATAAATAATAATTAATCTGAAATTAAAATGGCGAAGAAATAAAAAACACCGACAGAAATTTCCAGACGTCTCTTCTACCTTGTTTAGCATATTATTACAAGCCTATGCTCAAATCCGACTCCGGTTCAGAGTGTTGTCAGGGATTTTAAGTCAGGGATACTCAAGATTAACCGAATTTGTTTAAAATTAATCTGTTCATGCAGCCTAAGATAAATCATCGCTGGCATCCCACAAAGTAGGAGGGTTAAACAGACAGGGAAGGGAGTACAAAATTAGATGCTGATATCGCAAATATTCCAATTCATGATACCGTCTCAGTGCATTAGATTTGTATGCTCCTATCTACGTCCCCTAATTTTGCCAAGCCGGCCTGCAAGGTGGTCGGGAGGCACAGCTCTTGTCTCTTGATGCGAAGGGTCCAGCTTAAGAATCTTGCTGGCAGCTGGTTTCTCCCCCGGGTGGTATTCTCATGACTCTGATACCGTCACGACGGTGCTGGAAAAGGACGTTAAAATACACACACACACACACACACACACACACACACACACACACACACACACACACATATACAAACCTGCTAGACCCACCCATAAGGTGCAACATTAGGCACCATAAATTATAGTCTACATATATTTGAAAAAAAAAAAACTGTCCAAAAAGGAGGAATGGGGAGAGGCAAATGCATACTGTAGGCCAATATCCTGGAGGGTTGTGCACTCATTTGCTCCAGAAATCTGTCTCAGAGAAGTCTGGCGAGAACGCATTCTAATTTTTGCTCAGTGTGCAGGGTGACATAAAAGAGGGTTACATTTTCATATGGCACGCTTTGCCTTCCGCCAATCAGCGTTTGTATATTCGGAGGGAGCCAGGAGAGGAATGTCAGCTTCTCGACTTTACGAAATTTGCCAGACTTCCGGGGTTCAACCTTTGCCCCTAACCATCAGCATAGACTCTTGGGAGAGTCCCATGACATTGCCCTTAAATCGTGTATTAACCTAAATTTTAACCATAGCACAATTATGCTGACACAGGTATCGCGTATATCTGTCTGTTTGACTTCCTTCATAGGTAGTATTCCAGGACATTCCTGCCTTGAACTTGATTTTGGGTTACGAGGAAAAAAAAGGGCTCAAGTTTGCTTTTTCTTCTTTAACTCTGTTCCTGACCATAAATCAAGCACTCGAGCAGAGTCCTGGGATATTGCCTGAAAAAAATTTGCTGAAGTTTCGAATTCAACACGAGTTCAGTTCAGTGCTGGGAGAAAACAAACAACGATGTTGAGCAAAAATGGTGCATGTTGAGCAAAACTTCTCATTTGAAGATTGATCTGCTCCTACCAGCGAGGCTGCCGTATCATTAAAAGGGTTGTGCTAAGCAAAGGTTGTATTAAGAGAATTCCAGTGTACGGTGTACTTTTATCTGAAAAACGCCGTTTCTCTTCTGAACGTGTCCTGTTCGACCGTCATGTAAGATTCCTTCACATTCTCCCTATCTTCGTTTCTGAAGGTCCATCTCAAATTCTATGAAAATGTGGCAATTTGGTCAAAGCCCCGGTTCTTGCTGCCATCATGTCTCTTATCGGAAAAAAATGGTTCATTCGCAACCAAGGACCCTCGAGATCCTCACTCCGGCATTTGTCGCCGCCTTTGTCTGAAGCTACTCGTGGAAATGAGAGCACTCCATTGTGCGAGGTGACGTCACACGGCTGGACACGCGGGTAATCTCAGAACAAAAGCTCAGGATTTCATCAATCTCTTGTAAAAGTGACGTTAGTCTTCACACTAGATTTGAGAACTGCGTCATTTTCCATTATTAAGGGTCGGATAGTGCCCGACTTAACCACACACACTCATGCCATTGATCAACCCTGACTTCAGTAAATCTCATGCAATGAGCATTTTAAAGACGAATATGCAA
>JAWQUT010000020.1:3155548-3210114 GCA_033807755.1 Ellobium chinense | reverse complement strand
ACTCACTCACCCACGCAGCGCATACTAATAAGGTCAGTAACGGCTGCTAGACTAAGCTCATCCACAACGAACGTCATCGAATCTGCCGCTAAATATGAGAACCTCCGGCTGACTGAACAAGGTGTCCGTTTCTCTCTGACACGCCCTCAAGCCGAATCTAGGGAATTCAAGATTGACGGCTATCTCCGCGTGACTTATAACGACTGATATTAATGCCTGGCGATCAACAAACAGCAGCAGCCCTGCGGTCTTCTCACTGCGGTACCGTAAATAAGTGACTTAGGCAATCAGGGGCGGCCCCAGTTGGAAGCTGGGGGAACCATTCCCCTCTGCCCCACATAGTTGCAGGATCCACTTTTAAACATATTCAGATTGTATAAGGAATATCTACTTAAGTTAGTAGTTTGTTATTTTTCTTTGTAAATGTCCCAAAGCAACATACCCTCAGACCCCCCCTCCCCGCCTTCCTTTTACAGATTACGCTCCTGTCTTCCGCCAAAATGCGCTTTTGACCCCGACTAGTCAACGGTCTTGTATCCGCCTCTGAGAGTGACGTCAACATGAGACACAGGAGGATCTCATGAACTCCAGTTACACCGGACCAGACAAAAGATCAGAATCTGCAACTTCGACGTCAAAGCAGTCATGCTGTATATCACTGAAACATTGAGTCTGACAAACACAATCATCCCGATATTATAGACCTTCACAACTAGAATGATGCCGTCGACAAATACTTCGGCTATACTGGCCAGAAAAGTTAACAAACAATGAACTCAAAAGACCAGAGATATGCCCATAAACAGATAAAGTATTATAAAAGAAATGGGGATGGATGAGCCATACTGTAAGAGAACCACCCACGGACCCAACAAGAACTGCGCTTGACTGGAACTGTCTGGAACCCACAAGGAAAGAGAAAGGTGGGAACAAGGAAAGAGAAACGTGGGAAGACCAGACAAGTGAAAGATTCGTAAGTTTTAAATGAGCCTGAACAGGAATTCCGGAATTCCGTTAAAAACGTGGACAGACCCTACTGATTCCGTTGGAGAAGCTTTGTGTTTGCCTTTTCTCCGTAGGGGGCGATAAAGTTTGGTAAGTATGAAGATGCCAAATGGATCGGGTAAACAAGGTACACAATTTTAAACAGTCCCTATAAACTATCCTGCGGTAAATTGTATTTAAAACCCCATAAATCTGCACCGAGAATTGCAAAATTTGTATGCAGAAAGTGGTAAAAATTGCACCAAAATGTGCAAAAATATTGCAAAAATAGTTTCATTACTTCGTATACTTACCACCAGGTCGCAATGTTTACTACTAAAATTTTGCAAAACTGTAGAAATGGAACACTGGCAGAAAAAGTCCAGTTTGGCCAAAATCAGCAAAATTTGCACCAAATTTGCAGAAAATGCCTAAATTTGCGGGAAGTTGCAAAACTGAAATAAGGCCTCAAAAATGCGGAAATCTCCGATAATTTGCGACCGCAATTTTCTGGAGGGACAGTATGAAGTAATTTTGAAAGGCCCTACGGGATTGGAATGTGATTGTAGACTTAGATCCTGATAGGTTTTACCATTCATTTATAGAATTTCTGATCCTTGCTAGGGAGGTAAGATCCCCTTGTTTACGAAGTGAGAGGACCTTAAATTGTAAGTCATCTTATACCTACCCAAAAAGCTCAAAATCTGGGTCTCGGTGCATATTTCTAAGAGTCAAAAGTATGATGAAAAATGAAAGAATGCCTGCGTAAAATATTTCGACTATTACACACTAATATGATTGGGGTAGGTGAAAATGCTTTACCCAAAAGTGAAAAATATTGCTATCTTCACATCTTCAGTTGGTCTACTTGCATGAGTTGAACTAATAAGGTCCTTATCTAGACCTATCCTTGGATGAGGACAAATGAAAGGGTCAAGAGGTTCTGAGAAGAGCATTCAAAGAGTGGATACGGCAGGCAGTAGGCAGTGAATTTCAGTAACGGGTGGGGAAGGGCATCCAGGGAGATGCACACATTTTATGAGGAACGCAGGCCCCCCTCAACCAAACTATGTTATCTTTAGCTAGCGGGGATAAAGGTTTGTGACACCTATTAGAGAGGGAAATCACTCACTGTGTACAACCCAATTAATCCGCTAATATATAAAATCCCACTTTTTGGGGGCTCTGCCTGCCAGTGTCAGAGTGTAGAAATGTGTAAAATGACTTGTGATCAAAATAAAGCATCCAAGTTTAAAGTTTCAGGTACAATTTGAGCCTTCTAGGTAAAAGAATAAAGCGTGTAGGCCTATGTATTCGCACNCCCCCCCCCCCCCCCCCCCTCCTTTTTTTTTTCTTCCCGTTAAAATATCGGGCAGAAGAAGTACTTTAACCTCCATGGAAGAAATTTCCAGAAATCACAGTGGTATATGTGGAATAACACAAAATGTTAATAGAGCCAAAAGAAGAAAAAAACAATAGGTGTCAGACCTTAAATCAGTGCAAGGGAGACAACGATATAATAAGCAGCTACTGAGTTACTGAACGTGTATGGCAGTGACATCCCCTACACAAAGCGAGAGCAAAATAATCAAGTTCATGCCACAGTCGGCTTGTTTGCCCGGTGACTTGCCTTGAATAGGAGCGACACAACTATTACCTATTAGTACTAGAGAAACAAATGCAGCTGTAGTAGATGCAACAGTCTTAGTCACAATGAAAGTTAGTTTACAGATAATCCCTTTGATACTGTACTACCATCACCATCATTATCACCATCACTACTATTTCTGCTAATTCCAGTACAGCTACTGTTACTCCCCCTCCTACTCTTCTTGCTGCTGCTGCCAGTAAGAGATGAGGAGAGAAGCTGGATGAAAAAAAAAAAATGGAGTGAGACCAGAAGAAAAAAAATACTTGGAAAAAGATGCAAGCCTCAATGGCGGCTTGTCATCAAGTGCAATCTGTGCAGTGCTGAGTAAAATTGGGCTAAGGAAATAAAGAAACTTGTTAAAAAGATACAGCAACCAAGCCAAATCTAGATGCCTTTATAGTGTTTTCATGTATGCATTCAAATTGCCATTTAAGTCATTATGATCATAATATAGTTGTATGCAACTTTCTTGGTCTGCTCATAAATATGAAAAAAGGAAGGGGTACTGCATGGGTAGTTTTGTCGGTCACAAGCCACCACTAGAAAGCCTATCTAATATCAAGCAGGTAAGATGAATTGTTAAGCAACTTAGTGGACTGGGCTCTAAAAGTACTTGGGGAACTATATTAGGAGAAGACATCTAATTTAAATAGAAGTTGATCAGGGTTTAGAGACTCTGTCAAAGCTTTGGATGGGTGAGAACTCAGAACACATGTAAACTCACACAGTTTAACATTACCTGTAATCTACACTCTGTTTAGATCCCCATAGTATAAATGTGACTCTGGCTCCAATGGAACCAGTCATTGATAACTTAAAGATGAAACATTCAACCCGCTAATTACAGATAATATCAAATATAAAAACAAAACAGAAATAGTGCTTTATCTTCTTAAATATAGAAATTGCCTGTTAAAAAAAAGGAAGGAATAGGGCATGTAAAAACCATGTACAAAATGTGTTAAAAACTTAAAAAACAGGATGAAATGAATTAACTATTCAGGAATGTTGCGGAGAGAAGAAAGCACTTCTAATGATAGTGGTCTGTAGCATGAGAGGTACTTAATTTTAAAATGAAGTGCATCTTGATTTCAGTGCAGTTTGAATTGCATTTAGAATTCTCATTCATCTTTAAGGTATGTCCATTTTCATTTTGATTCTTTCTTCAGGTCTGGATTGAAGTACATTTCATGTTACAGATCCCTGTTCCAAAATTAAAAACTGTCAATAAGGACAAACACCAATAGAGAGGGGTTAAGATAAGACATAATCTAGCAAGAGGTTATGTATTATAAAGCAGGACATTTATTATAAAATATGGCAGTACACAGCTATATGAATATAAAAAGCTTTTATATACAGATAGAGGGATCAACAGAATGATGAATAAGAAATGCAGAAAGATGTGCACTAACCAAGTGAAGCACTCATACCTTTCAAAACTGAAATAAAAGACAGATGTATCATTTGTTTAATTCATGACAAAACGCTGTGCAAATACTGGGCTCTTAAGATTTAAGTCAGCTGAAAAATTTGATCAGTTGCAAGCTTGTATGTGAAAAGTATCTTTTCTCTGGCACTGTCACAAATATTAAAGTTTGTGGTGATGGCTTCTTTTAGTATAATGCCGACAGTTGAATTCCAAGCAACTCTGATACATGTGAGATCAAAACAAAGGCTTGTTGCCAGAATTCATGTATTAGTACTTCTTATACTTCCATGCTCAGAAAAAAAAAATTACTGAATATCCAAAGTGGAAGCCAAGGTCCTTGTCAACAATGAAAGACAAATGCACTTTTAACAGAATCTTTAACCCAATAATACCCACTAACAACACATTAATGCAGTGGAGCTGCACATATAGTAACAACTTCTAATGTCATATGGATTGACTTGAATTAGGGCAGTTATTCAGCCAGTTTTCCTATCAGGGACAAGAGATATGAATTGATATTGAACTGAAAAGATCAGCATATGACCTGCAAACCCTCATGTCCATTGATGCTACAGACAAAAGAAAGATAATAAAGATGTTGTTCCCACTGCTCCTATGTAAATAGAAAGTTGGGACTGGCAATGGGTCATTTTCTTCAGATTATATTCAAAGTATACAATTATATGAATAATTGGGCTACAATTAATGGCCCTTTCATTGTTTCAAGGAAATGTGTGAAAGAAAAAATTTCACAGTTTGTCAACAGTATAGAGAATGGCTTCCACATTAAATGATGCTCTTCATATTGTTTTTCTCTGATTTCAACAAGTACCTAAAAACATTGCTGAAACTACTATTATTATGGCCATCAACAAAAAAAAAAGTCTCATGGTTGAATCAATGTCAAAGTGGAATTGCTGAAGCTGCCTTACAATGGGGAGTACATTCTTACAATAGCTGCATTTGATAAGAAATCTATGCATTTCAATACTTTGCTGGAATTTTCAGACTTTCCAGAAGTCTTGTACGACACTGCAAGAAATTAGTATGCTGAAAGTGTGTTGAAGTATGGGAGAGGTGTACAAGACTTTACAGAGCAATTCAAGATGCAGAAATGTGAACTTTCTTCAAACCACTATTAAAACACAACCCTCTATACCACAGCACAAATGCTCACACAAAGTGCACAAGGCTGTTGTCATGAACAGCAAATGACAATCTTTTCTATGTGTTCAACAATTACAGTGGTCATAGCTCTTTCTGCACTACATGTCCACAAGGGTTATGACAAACTACAGGACTGGACCGAAAAAAATTAAGACAATATGACCACACCCACTTCACCTGAAGCTATTTTAACACTTTGCTTACCAACTATTTAGGGCATCAATGTTTGCAATTCTCTGCTGTTTTCCACCTCAGGTGCAGTAAGATATACATAATGTAAAAGAGAGGGACCTGCAGAGGCAGCTATTTGCAAATCAATACACAGTGAATCACTCTTCAAGACACAGAAATCACTAATCACACCAGTTTACAAATTTCACTTTGAGTGACATAGTTCAGAAAGCTCTTTACAGTAATAAGATTTTAATGGTAAGCCAGTTTAGAATGTACTCTAAAATATTTTGACACTCTATGAAAATGATAGTAGAGGGGCCGTATCAAATCCTATCGACAGTCATCGAAGTTGGTAAGCCAAGTGTCAATTCTACGATAGTTGAATGCTAACAATTTCTTTCTGCTTCATTGAAGTAATGTTTTATCTGTTTCCTTCTTCACAGAATTACTGTTTCATCTGCACATTCTGTATCATGAAAATGTGCCCTTATGGTGGACACACGCAACTGCCCTCCCTGGTTAAATTTGACCAAGAAGAAGGATCACAAGAGTGCAGAGCACAAGTGTGATCGTGGTGAGTGTGATAAAGTCCATGGATATGGTGCAGTCTATGCAGGTTCAAATCTGTGCAATGATGGCTGCAACAGCAGCGGTGGAGACTTACAGCAATCTTCAAGCTGTTGACTGGCACCTGGTGGGCTTGCTGGATGATGTCCAGTTCTGACCGCAGCTGACCCCAGCGTTTCTGCATGCGAGGCTTTCTCAATCCTTGCTGCTGCATCCTAGAGGGGAACAGAGGAACAAAAGGAAAGTATGAAAAAGTTATTGAAAGACAGGCTGATTCATAAAGTTTGAATACTTAAAAAATCAAAACTGAATTTCTCAGTTATTCAGAATGATGGAAATGCTTATAAAATTTTCAAGTGCTATGGAAATCTCAAAAATTATCATAATTTATAATTTGCAGCTTTCCATAAAATTTGGTTCGCAACATATGTTCACATGGAACTGACAAGCAAATATCTGACTATTAATCTAATTGTAATCAACCACTGTTACTGTTGAGGCGTTGTTCTCAAAATCTGATCATTTCTCATGTCTAAGATTTGTGGGTTCTGTTCCTAAGTCAGTCAGTTGTGCTGTAGTGTCCTTGCGAAAGTTTCATCGCTCCCTTTCCCCCACTTCTCTCAGGTGTAAAACAGGACTCGACTTTCGAGTTCGGGGAACCATGGAACTACATCACAACAGGTAGCAATGTCTTTGTTAGAGATTTCATTTGTAATATCATTTATTTATATGTATAATGTATACTGTTCTGTGAATATGTGCATTATGATTGAGATGTATAACATTGTATGGCATAGTAGAACAATTTCCCTGTGGGGCAAATAAAAGTTTTGTTTTCTTTTTCTTTGTCTTTTTTCTTCTTACACACACTCTAATGTTTTTACTTTGTTTGCAGCAAGACTTTCAAAGAAGTATATTAAAAGCTGCAACAGACTCTCAACGTACATCCAACAGAACTCCTTACATGATGAAGAGATACGCAAACATAAAACAGAAATTTCATCTAGACTAATCTATTTATAATGTGGAGTAGGTTTACAGGTCATGCCATGGAATTTCTCCAATGAAATGCTTATGATAAAAACAAAGCCACAACTTAACATGTGGAGTGATGGCTGGCTTTCATTCATTTTCTTCTTTGTGTTGAAATAACAGTAGCCAGTATGTAGTTAAGTGGGCTATAGTTAACAACTTTAGTGTTTACTGTATGTTAGGCCTGGGCAGGAAATGGATCTGGACTTGGTAACTGCTTAAAAATTATCAGACTGGGCTCACATTCCTCCCCCTTAATGATAAATAATGTATAAAATATGTCTTGTCATCCGGTTATATTAAGCCTATCAAAACTGGTTAAAACATTGGCGCAGTGTGTTCTCTGTCTCTCTCTTCTCTCTCTCTCTGTCTCTCTCTCTCTCTCTTGCAGAAGGGGATTGAGTATGACCATGATGCATCTTCAACCTTTCCCACCTCCCTCCACCCCCAAATCGGAATTGCACTTGGATTCACGGATTCATGAGTCCCAAGACGCTACAGACTTGGATCTGTGAGATTTGTGAGAAAAGTGAGTCTTGCCTGGGCCTACTGCATGTTAGTAAACACTTAGTCCCACAGAATGTTGGCTGAACTTTTGTAACCCACAGATTTCACAGAATTGTAGGGAGCTTCTCTTTGGGCCCTGAAATGCAGCTCTCTAATGCTCACCATCCTCAATAAAAATTGGCCTACAGATAATAAAAAGTACATCTGTGACCTGGTTTAAGAAAGCGCTTTGCATCCGTCAGATATCTAAATTTAGATCACGGCCTCTGGCAAAGTGGATGCACACACTGACTGCTCAAGTTGTAAAACATATTCTTGTTGTGGTAAGTGATAGGTTAGCCCTCCACAGAGTGAATACCTAATCCTCAGAGGATGACAAGTTCTCCTACACGTCAAAGAACCACAACAATTAGGAAAAAGAGATACAGCGCTGAAACGTTTGTATTTTACAAACACAACACACTGAATCTGAATGGAAGTAAACTATACCTCTCTTGCATTAGAGCTCCAACCCGTTGCTCTAATGTGGTGTATACATTAAGCTCCCTCTTCGGATGCCCCCGAGCCCAGTAGTCATCCAGCACAGGGTAAGACCGAAGGTGGTACATGAATATGCCAGAGATGTCACTTGTCTCACCATCCTCACTGACATCTGTGCCCTCCCCTGTAGAAAGAATTTGAATCCATTATGCCACTAACAAAGGTGAAAGCTCTATCCTATGCTGTAAAGTGGACTTTACATAAGTAATACTGTTTTCAGACAAGTACAGAACTCAGAGGGTATATAATGCTTGACCCAACTACGAGAGATTTTCTAGGTATAGCCATATATTCCACAAAATTATACATGAAGCTCTACAAAAACTAGGGAAAGTTTGCCTTGAACTAGGCTAGGTCAGGTATGTGGATTATATGCAATTTACTTTCACCAATCACTCTTTTACCCTCTTTCTCGCGATGTATTGTGAATCCCTAAGAACTATATTCCTTCTTGTTAATACTTGCTCAGTAGGTGGTCCACGTCCTCAATTTGATCATGTAAAGTTTACTAATACAACCCATTTTAGAAGCACAGCAATATTTAAGTTGGTTCCCTCCCCTCCCTCCCTCTCAAAATTCATAATACAGTAGATAACAACTAAAAATGAAATCTGTTGGACTTCTGCTCATTTTAAACAGTTTCAGTTTAGACAAAGATACCTTAGCAGAGAAAACTAACCAGGATTTCTTGTTTCCTTTTATTTTAGTGGTAGTTTCAGTTTAACTGCTTTCATTTTGACCACTGTCTACAGTAGTTTTCATTAGACTGTAAAACACAGCTTCCATATAGACATATAGCTTACCTTTCACATACAAAATCTGGCCTCCACCACCCAAGGCAAAGATAGGGTCCCAAGGAGTCTGAAGATTGTGAGTTGCAGGCAGAGCAATCTGACACAGGGATGCCCCGGTACCAATGTCTTTAATATACATGTTTCCATTTTTCTGGACGTAAATCATCTAGAAAAAACATAGGAAGTGTAGGTAGGGAGGGGGTAGGGGGAAGGTGGAGGGGATAGGGGGAAGGTGGAGGGGGAGGGGGGAATATGAATAAGAAATCAAGATAATGGTAGACAGTGCAAATGTGTGATACTTTCATGGATGATTCACATGAATAGGACTGTGAATTTGAGGTGTATGATGCACTTGTAACTGCGTCTGTCAGAGTATTGAAAGTTAACAATTTCACAGAAAATGAATAGCTAAGAACTTGACAAAATGAGATTTATTCATTTCAGTTAAAAGTAATACAAATCATATTTAAATATTCTCCTGAAGGTTCCCAGCAACTGTTATGGGAAAAACTAATTGCCTTTATCTATTTTATCTTGTTGGGGCCCAAAACAGGATTTGGTTGCTACACAATAACTGCATATTACATAATTCTAAATTTTGGGGTTGGTTTTGCTCGCTCATTTTGATCTTCATAAATGTAGAGAAGGGATATACAGCATGGCTCAGTATAGTAAAAAGATCACCCAAAAGAGCATTACCAGCTCAGGAAGATCTGGAACAATCTGTAACAAAGTCTGAGTATCCTCATCATTCTGTGGCCTGGAGACGTAAACAAAATATAAATACAGTAATATGAGTACAGGAACTCACTCTCTTTGAATACTGAGCACTAAACAACGTGCATGACTTCTCTAATATTCAAAGAAAATGTGAACTGTAAATAAACAGACATATTGGATAAAAGACCGGGTTTGAGGGTGTCACATTCAAAGATGTCTTCTGTCACCTTGGTGGAGGAGCAAACACCACAACAAATATTGGTAACGGAGAAAATATTTCCAAACCTAATCTTGTGACATAGACGAGAACATTCTGAAGCTCTTCAGTCAGGAGGCAAGTCAGCTTGTATTTACTTTTGTCAGCAGCTTATGGTAGCACCAGTGCATCGATCAAGAAATTAAATGAGGGTAGAATATACGGTCCTGTTATTTTAAAGTTAATGTATATCTCTCTTATTTTCCAAGACCAGTAGAGGGTCGCACCTATTTGCAGGAAACATTGATCCACATCTACAAGCATTCACATTACATTTGTTACAACTATGCTCAGATCCATTAAGAACATTGCAAGTAGATACAACACTTAAGAACAATAAAAAGACAAAATACCCTACAATTTTTCTTAAAAAATAAAAAAAATTGAAGGAAAATTGAAGCAAACTTCGCAAAAATCATGACTCACTCTCCTGCAATGCATCGTGGAATCTGCTGACTTCCATCGCATGTATCAAACAACATCTGTGTCCCATCTGAGCATTCAGCCAGGACAAATGTTGCAGAAGAGGTAGGGTAAGGCGGATAGTGAGGTGGATCAATGGGGAAAAGACCCGGATGAAGAAATCTTATGTTCTTCACTGGGCTCTTGGACGAAGCTCTCAAAACTGCTTTATGAATGCCTAAAAATAAAGAATACAGAGGCACAGGGATAAAGTGTGACTTCAGCAGTGCATTCTTTAGTGTTTGAATTGTTAAGACTCACTTGTAAATTTATGAATGCAATTCACTAAAAAGTTTGTAAATACCAAACCTGTCCTCCATATTTCATTTACTTCCTATCTGTGAAACAAACTATAAGTTACACTTTTTCAGCTATCCTATTTACACAAAATCTCAAGTGAAACTCTCATTTCAAAGGACGACATTTTCTTTCTTCATGCTCCTGTGCTTCACTCACTACGTACATACAAAAAAATCAAGACAGAACTCTGCTATCTGTAATAGGAATTTAGCATAGATTGTTAGGGGCATTAGAATGCACTGCCTGTTCAAATAATTTACAGACTGATTCTTTTCTGACAGTGTACGTGAATGTAAATGTAAATGTATGTGACAATGAATGATATGACAAAAATGCATAGTAATCAATGTGATAAAGTTATGATTTCATTTCAACATGTTGGTCCAAAATTTCTGCAACTCACAATTATGAAATATTACAGGAAAAACAATGTCAGATAAAATATTAAACAAACTGTTATTAATTTTAACTGGGGTATTATGCCGGTTATATTTTTTTAACTGTACAGGTCTGAAATTTTAAAACATAATGGAGGAAGGGAAATAATGATATAAAACACTCAAGAGTTGCTTTTTAACAAAAAGTGATTTATCGATGTATTACACAAAGACATTAGGTTATACATTATTCAATAATTTCTCAAAAGCCACTTACAATCTATCTCTTACTTGGTTTATTCTCAACCAGTGAACCTATTCTGATGATGCCTAAATTCCTTACCTAGTTGTCTGTTCCATACTGTGATATTTCCATTTTCCAGTCCCACAGCCAAATGGGATCCACATGAGCTGATGGCTGAGCAGGTGATCATATTGGTGCAAGGCCAGACAATTTCAGGTTTCATATCTAAGTCTGGTAAAGAAAACCCAGCAATATATATTACCATGATTCCTTATACCATTTTTTTGTATACCAACTCTTCTAAACAGTTTACCCCTCTGATGTTGATCTTAAATCTAACCCTGATGGTCTTCATCTGAGATGTACATAGTTTTGGTTGTTTGGGAATCTTTGAAGAGCGTAGCCTGCCCTGGAAAACTCTATATATACCCCTACAGGACTCTAAAACTCCCTTACACAAGTTGCTCAACTTGCTTTCTAATTTAGATGGCCCAGTGCCCACATAAGCCATGGGAACTAATTTAATTTCAAAGCTTTCAACATGTCTGGTTTAAAAATAATATTTTGGAATATGCTTTTTCTCTCTGATTGTTCAACTGTAACATCATTCCACTGTTTTCATCATTATTCTGTATCATACCAGGGGTGAAACAGAACATATTCATATCACCTTTCAGGTGCAGAACAACATTTCTACAGCCTCAACTAAAGTCTCAACTCTGAATACTCAAACAAAAAACAAAACAAATCAAAATATGAAAGAAACTAGTTTAGTGTTGCCTAATAAGGTAACCACTCTGGACAACATTAAAAATGCCAGTGAGAGAGGAGATACCTAGCAAATTCACTTGAAGTGCTTTTCAAGTCTAGTAAATGTATCTTTAAAAATGGTTATACTTCCTTTTCATAGATGACCTATAAGTGTCACATAAATGCTAGTATCAGTGTCAGGTTTCATAATTTGTCTCAAGATATGCTATTGGCGAGATATTTTTTACCAGTCCAGAAATATGCACAATGCTAAAAGCAGAACAGACAAAAAAGAAGAAAAGGACAAAAAGAAAACAACAGGAGAAAAGATTGAATGAAAATTGTTTTTAAAAAAGGACCATCTAAATACTACCATCATAGAGGTTTGATGCCCCATCCTGACTTTTGAGTGGAGTTAGGCTGGCAGGTACCACTAAAGGAAGAATGTCATATTTGGGCTGAAGTTAATGTGTTTAACTATTAATGTATTGTTTCAAGATGCTTTTATGGGGATCCACTATCTTTCATTGTAAATTTACAAGCATTACTTTGGTGCCATTGCCCTTTTCTAATTAAGTGCATTTTGCATGCAAAATTGCATGCCAGTATTAAATTGTTCTTTTTTTCTCTTGTGAGTGGAAGCCTTTCTCTCATTCTACAATTGTTACTTTGTCTCCAGATTTTACACATATTTCTAAAACACACTAGTGTATTACTTTAATCCACTTTAATCACTTTAATCTGCGATGGATGAGTAATGGATCTCCTCTCACATTTGAACAACTTTACTGTATTCTACTTATTACAAGGCTTTGTGCTCAATCTTCAGATGGGATTTTCATAACTGAGCGGCTGATTTGTAATACTGATGGCTGATACTGGATCTGACAATGGAGCCTTCTCAGGGTTACTGGTATGTTTTGAAGGTCATAAAGTACAGGCAATTTGACAACAAAGCATAGCATGAATGTACTGAAATGCACTGAAAATGAATTCAGCTATTTTTTTTACAAAAAGACAATTATTCACAAGATTTCCTTATTCACTTACTGTTTTAAATGAGCAGAAAAATGCATTTTCCCTAATAAAGAGTTCCGTGTAAATCAAAACTGAAACTTTCCTGCACCTGTCACATTTACTGCTTATTCCACAAGACACAACCATCACTTAAATGTTGCCAATCAATCCATGAGAACAATCATCTTCCTCTTTCATTTTAAGCACTTGTGGATGAACTTCAAGTTTGGGTGAGAAAGATAAAGTGACTTGTATGATGCAAAATTGTTCTTCGATTATATCTTTCTGGAAATTTTCAGCTTGCACAGGAGTGACCTTCTCCCATTTCAAACAATTACACTTGGGTCAGAATAATATAACTCAAAAAGTTTTATATCAATGAAAGTACATAAAACAAGCTTTTATAAAGTCCCACTTTATAATCTGAGGAAGTCAAAAAGTGACTCAACACTCCCTCTGACTGTCTGCAAGATATCTGTTCTCCTTCTCATGATGCTCCCAGGCATTCATGATTGGTTAATTTTGGAGGACCTCAAGGGGCATGAAGATATCCACATTTTCTATATTTAAAAACTGTGGTGCCTCAGAAGGAAGTGTTGAAAAATCGCTGTATGAAAAATGCGGGTCCTTTTCTTACCTAGGACAGCCTCCCAAGAAATTCTGGTTCTTTTTCACTATGTGATATGGGTAACTTGGGTGCCCATAAATATCTATGAAGGTGGTTAATGAGTGCTGTTTGCTTATTTGTGTGTTTGCTGATGTGAAATAAAAACACTGGTATCAATGTTTTGCTAAGGAACAATAATTAATGGAATACATAAAGAAACAATTTTCTGAGATCTCACAGTGTGCAAAAATATTAAATAAAAGAAAAAAATTTGCATTAAAACGCCAAGGAGTACATGAAATGCTTAACAGCGGATAACTCTAGTATAGTTAGCTCCATCTTCATCTTATTACATTATCCACACTCAGGCAAAGCTCCTTCACAAACAGACAAAATAATCACTGCAGCTGTCTTACCTTTCCCAGTCCTGAGAAGTGAATACTGAGATAGGTGGGGTGAACCAGTCCACCACACTATCACAGCAACTGGTGTGTTGTCTGGAACACCTTGGTCCAGGCCAAAGGAAATCATCCTACTGGTTGGAACAAAATGAAAGGTCGGAGATCTGAAATAGATGTAAGAATCACCTTTAAACTGATACCTGTGTATGTCATAAACTGATGAACCTAAAGTTTTATAGCTAGGCACTCTTCTCAAAATGCTGCAGCAAATATAGAACAAATTTACTCAAACCAAGAAGACACAGAAATCATTTGTGCTTTCCCATACAATATTTAAAATCTCTAGTAAAATTACAATCTCCAGCAGCATACTGGCCATGGCACTTGACAGTTTTCTTGTATTTTACATCGCTGAAAGGAAGACAGAGAACTTCCTTAAAAATCATGTCCTCACAAAGGCTTACACACTGTGTCACTCCTATGTTCAAACTTTCTTTAAGCATCATAGCTGTTTTATGCTCCTACTCTTGAGCAACTGAAAGGCTGTCTATCCTAAAACTGAGTCATCTCATCAAAATTGGAAGGGTTGGGGATGATCTTAATGCAAAACAGATGTCCACTTCATGCAAACAGCAGCTTGCTTGGTCCTTATATATGGGACTTCTCTTCATAGAAATCTACACCATACACTTTTTCCTCTCTTCATTGCTCACTCCACATGAAAAAGTATTTGGAGTTTGAATAAAGTGAATTTATATAGAAGGGCTACTGTTATTATTACTGATCTTTGCAGTGAAGAGATAGTATTTACCTCACTTCCTTGCAGGTTATGAGAGCAGTATTCAGTCTTGGCAAAGCAGGCTGAAATATTTTCAAAACTCTCACTCAGACTATGGAACCCTCAATGTATTTTGTCCACTTTAAACTGTAACAGGAAATGTGATTGCTCTCACTCCCCTACTCCTTGCTCCCACACTGATTGCTCCAGCAATGTCTTTGCAATAGTTATACTCACACAGCCTGCTCCTCCTTCTCCTCTGGCAAATATTTCAACATGCTTTCATGTCTATGTTGGAACATGGCATCCCTGCTCTCCAGGTGAGCTGCCCCTAATACATGATGCAAACCTGTGCCCAACACATCCCCAGTGTCAACTTTCTGTACAGCAGAGCCAATGGAGGAGCTGCCATTAGCTGGTGAAAAAGATGAGTTTTAATGACAATTTTTAATTAAACTCAATTGACTAATGGCAAATTAACATATATTATTTTCATTTGGTTGAGATAAATAAAAAACTTGCTAGGGGATCCATCACTGCCAACTGTAATGGCAGCTTCACATAAGAGGCCACATAAAAAATATAAACTTGGATTATCTGTATCTTGAATAATTTTGGACTGGAAAGACACACTCTTTCACCTACATTACAGAGAATGACTTTATGCTACTTAAGAGCAAACAAGCCGAGGGAAATCCACCATGACACAAGACATATTTTTCAACCAAATTGTGATTATTTAGGTACATCTAAATCAATGCCCTGATGACATACTCCAAAGGGTGCAGGTTTTTTTGTTTTGCTGCATAATATAAATATTAAAAATTCGAACACTGCTGTCCCCATAATATATATCTGAGGTAAGCTTATGAAGAAAGGAGGCTGAGACAGCTTCATAAAGCAAATGTAGCCAGGATATCAGGATATAAGTACACTCAGTAACCAAAGTCAGAAAAGCAGCTACTGTCGCTCATCAAGTAACCTGACCTTGTATTTTGATATTCATTTACATGGAATTGTTATGAATTGTTGTATATTGACAGCATTTTCTAATTCAAATTATCATGTGGTAACATTACAAAATGTTAATGTGTTTCAAGCTTTTTTCTCATTAAATGCAGAGAAACTCACCGGGCAGGGGAAACTCTGGAGGGGGTTTCACCCTAAGAACGGGTGCCGGTGTTGAGAATTTGATTCCCAGTTTTTCCACCAGCGCACTGTCAACAGAGATGTCACTGGCCACTGCCTGCAATAAATTGTAGTATTAGTACACAATTTAAATTTTTGGGGATTGTAGTTTCAGTGCCAGAAATTTAATGCCCTACAGCTGCATCACTCAGATAAGATATACATGCACAGTGCCAAAAGATGGAGTCATAATGCAGGCTTATTTATAGTGTTGTAGAAATAGATTATACAGTTACAGGGCAAACAGGCAAAGTAAAAAACTATACATTTTTAGCTTGTACATTTTTACTGTCTGCAACACCTCAGGTTCAGTACAAGCTAATGAATGTAATGATCCTATTATGCAAACTTTACAAATCAAAAGAAATACAAAATGAGACCCCACTCACTTTGTAGAGTGGCTAAGCTCCTCCCAGGTTCACTCAAACTATATTTGGCGCTGTAAATTCATATAAGCTCTTCCCAATTTTATATGTTTTGGCACGGTAAATGTATATCTTATTTACTTAACTATATATCATTTCGCTGCAAATACATATACCCTTATTTTTTCTCAGTTGGCAACTTCTTTAACACAGCCACAGACCACTGTATGCGTCATCAGAAACAAAACTTACATTAAGCCCGCAGGCACAATTAAATGAAATTTACAACAATAACACCTGATATTATAACGATGCATTTATAAGTTTCATATCCAGGTTAGTGCCTGCTCACATTATTAACATCCCAGCCAACTTGCTCACTATAGGACTTTCACAACTCTCTGGGGAGCATTCAGTGCCCATGCCATTTATAGGCATTGATTACTAGCATCTTGACAATATCTTCCATGCCTATAGCCAGGTACTGATTATACAGATGTGTAGATAGAGGAAAATGTGACCACATGATCATGGTTGGGAAACTAACACTCTCCCTCCCTGTTTTCACATTAAGCCACATTTCAGGCTGGTGACACTAAATGGTACTCTGCCAGTAGCATTGCCACAGAACAGTCAGACATAAACTTTAGATACGGACTGACCAATGTCATGCACCAAATGCTTAAAGAGCACAATCATAAGGACTTTTTGCTGAGACTCTTTCATCCATGAGGTGCCTAAGGGCTTGTATTGCGATGAAATGGAGTCAACTGTATACAAAAAATAAATCTGACATATACAGAAATGATGAACAGGTCACATATTTTGAGTGCGAAAAATGCTTTATAAGAGTACTGAAAATGAAAGTCTTTTTCTCTGATATCATTCATATCATTTTCTTGGATGATGAGCTTGGCTCTTCAAAATGTCAGCAGTACTTGTGCACATTTTGTAAAGATTGTGAGGCAGCTGTATGTAACTATATCACTGATTGCAGTCAACGGTTTTTTTAAGACAAAATGCCTTTAAAACACCTTAGTGCAGCAAAAGAAAGTAAAACTAATTTCAAAACAGCACCATTTTAAATGGTCAAAAGTGAACATGAGCATATTCTAGTTGAATATCACAAAACAATTAAGGATAAGGTATTATTCATTTTGACATGCCTCCATTCTTTTTTTTAAATTTTTTACCTGTACTGCTGGGGCAGATGGTTGAGTCTGAATCTCTGCCTGCTCCACTCCATCTTCCTGCATAAATGCAATTAGAAAAACTGTCAGTTGTATTCATAATGACTGAAATATGTTGCATTTAGTGAAAACATTAGGTTGCTCTTAATCGAACTCTAATCACAAACATCAACTTGCGAACAACTCTGATTTCTTCACAAATCATGTCAATATAAAGTAAATAAAACATGATAAATAAAATATATATATATGTAGAAAGAGGAGATATTGTAGATATTTTTTTCATGAGAATCTTATTTTTGTGAAAAGTCGGAAACGGTTTTTTGTGAGAATGTAATATTTGCAAGCCCTGCATGATCCTTTTCCGCATATGTCTGTGACCCAGCAGTCTAGAATATCCTGGGGTGATGTAACAGTATTGCAAAACTGGCAACTCTGCTTCAAACTGATAGAATGCCACACTGTAATCAATAGTGTCCAAATAATCAAAATTAGTAACTAATAATAGTTGCATATGCATTTTCCCTGCTGATGACAGCCCTAGACAAATTATATTACTTAGTAGTAAGACCTTTGAAACATTTTGAACAAAACATTTTGTGTGGGAAGTAATAATTACAAGTCAGGCATAACTTATGAAATTCACAAAAATTAGATCCTTGCTAAAAACAAAAACACTCTGCTCATATGTTTCTCCACTGAGGTCAACCAGATTTTGTACTTACTGCCTCTGCTTCTTCCTTCTGCTTTTCAACAGCAGCTCCAATAGAATTCAGATCTTTTACCCAGTTCTCTACAGGGACCTTGTGTACTTCCAACCACATTTCCTTATTTCCTGTGTCTGGTAATAGAAAAGTTGGATGGATGGGTGGATGGCATGGGATGGGATGTATGGATAGATGGATGGATGGATGGATAGGCGGAGTGGGTGAATGGATAAGTGGATGATAATAATGGAAAGGTAACAGAGAAGATCAAATGAGCTAATTAATTCCCTTCATCTCAGCTTAAAGGATTTTATGTGTTCAGGAAAATGTTGATCATTCATTTACTTACAGCTTCAAGAATGATTAGAATGTAGAGACGTAATGACTTACTTTCAAAGACAAAACCTGCATACTCTCCATCTTTAGAAGCTTCACATTTCTGGCACAAGATCTTAGAAGTGCTTTCCTATATAAAGTCAAAGAAAAAAACAGCTTTCAATCTTTCTTAAAGGCACAAAATTGTATAAAAATTGAGAGCTCTAGAACTGAAAAGACACTCATTACATCCATCAATAAAAATACTTAAAAGAGGACAAGATGATATTTAGTGGATTAGGTAGGGTATGAAGGATAGCAACACTAAGGCAGGCAGCTTTAATTATCTTTCTAGTTAATAGTTACCACATGCATAGAACAGGAAACCTATTGTGTATTCCACCCAATTCTTGCTATGTACTCTCTCTTATCAATTTAACTAATCAACCAGGGAGACAAGCCTCATGTGCTTCATATATTATATCTTTAAGACCCATATTTTACAATAACTTACTGGAGAATGTTCATTCATGGTTTTCACATGGAACAAATGCCCATAAGCAAAGAGCAGGAGTCGAACAGTTGCTGAAATAAAACAATGAAATTATTACCCAATCATTTAAATGTCAGAGCCAGGGGCAACAAAGGCAGCATTATTGCACGAAATTTACTTTGTGAGTTTCACCATGGAGAACAAACAATGAGTACATCATCCAGTGTGTAATCAGGCATCAAACTAAAACTGAGATAGATGGAACCACACTTCCAATCAATTATGTCTCAAGGTAATTGTGATTGTAGGTAATACATGTATGCCTGATAACAGATTTCGCATTGGGAATGAGTGTGTAGTCTACTTACTATTCACCAAAAGTCTAATACTCAGTTATTTTCACAACTTATTTCCAGTATCTACACAAATTTCCTATATGAATGAACACTGCTGCCTATCATACTTATATAGTTTTGTGTGTTTAAAAGATTTAATAGTGTCATAAATATACCAAAGACCTACCCATGTCATCCTGGGTGAGCAAAAAATAGAAATCAGGGCCAATGATGTAGGACTTGAGATTTACAATATCCATCCTCTCCTCCTCCTCCCAAGTGTGAAGATGTGTTTGGTTCAAAGCATCCATTGCTGCTACACCTTTTGGAAGGCCAACAAAAATGTATTTGCCATCAGGACTTGCCTCTAAAGCAGTTGCATTATTGAAGAGCTGTGAAATAGAAAGACCACAGGTTACAGACTTTATCTTCCCTAAAACAGTTCAGTTAAGTCATATTAAAACAGACCAAAAAATTTTACACCCTAAAATAAACCAAACAGGACATTCAAAGTGATTCAATTACAATTTTCCTCATGCAAACATTGCTGGTTTCCTGCTCAGAGGACTAACATCAAATCATTTCTGACAGAGTTCAACATACCATTTGTAGTATGATCTCTTGAATCTTGAGAGCTAACAAACTGAAAACAGCTTCAAACCTACTGGCTGAAGAAGCTGTAAATTTTAACTGATAAAATGCAGTAATGAGGTGTTTGTTTTAATCTTGCCTAAGACCATAATTAATTAAATATGGGATGAATTAATTCCCAACAAAATTTTTACCATCAGCGCAGAGTTTTCACTGAACATACAATACTTACATTCAGTTCGTTAGCCTCATCAAAACGTGGAGGACGAACTTTTCTAGCTTCAGCCAGCAGTGCATTTTCCTTGGCTTCTACGATCTCCCATACCGAGTCAATCAGTTGTGTAAGAAGCTTGTTAATCATTCGGTATGGTTGTGGTAGATCATCTCGCATCTGATCTGGATCCAGCAAATAGTCGCTGTCATCCTCCATTTGCATGTTGTAGATTGACGGTGGTGTGAAGGACACATTCTTTCTTATGTACACAGGCATCTTGAAAGCCTTGGTCTAATCTTTTTCCACCAGAATAATTGTCACTTGAAGTGTGTGAGAGAATTCAACTTGCTCAGTTGCTGTGAAAAACATTTGTAATTTGGTTGATCATTTATAAGCCCCAAGGATATTTGCCTCATTCAGAGACTTCCAAACAACCCAACAATAACTTTCCTAAATGAAAAATTTCAGGATTGAAAAGTACAGTACCAGCAAAACATTTTGCAATAATGCAGATGTTATAAAATCTTGAAGTCACAGTTTGTGATTTTTGAAGCCCATTCTTGTCTCATAATTTCCTGATTCTTGTAATTTTAAATATATTTGCATACTAAGTACAGTGCATGTAGATGGCTTCATGATATTTACATTCAAACACTCAGATATGTAGATTAATTATGTAATGACATAATGTTATTGGTGTCTGACTTCCAAGGCTAATCACTGTATATTACCAAAACTCTGATTACAAAATTACAGCCAATTTTATTATGAAACATGCAGTCTTATAGAAGAATTCTTACACACAGCGTTTTTGTTTTTGTCAGCTTTGACTTCTTTTGAGTTTGCTGTAGTGTAAGTTATAAGCTCTTTTAATGTCTTAATAGTCAACATGCTTTTTAACTAACCTGCGAGTGTGGAAAATAGACACTGCTGGCTTTTATGGCAATCTTGTAAACTCTAATGCAAGAATAAACTATTTCTGCATGTTACTGAACTTCAAAATAATTTATCTATATATATAATCAAATAAACAATAAAACATTATACATATATCTCTGCCATGGTTAAGCAAGGTCAGCTGCACTGCCGTCCAAAGGCAAACCGACGTAACTTGATTTTTGTAGTTTTGAGAAAATTGGCTTTAACTTTCATTTCTCAGCCTGTCAAAACTACTGAAACGAGACAAATCTAGTTTGAAATTTCAGGTTCTAATGGGGCACACATTTTTTTCTGACGATATGTTGCTCACCTACATTATAAAATTTTGGCGCGAAAGCAGATACGCTGTTTTGCCATCGATGTTTATATATAATTTGAGACTTTTGCCACAAAGGCGAAACGGCGTAACTAGTCAATTTGGAACCCACCACTGTTAATTACTTCATTGTTTAGATCGTTTATGCAATGAAGGGACTGGAAACGCAAAAAAAAGCACACAACTCATTAAAAAAAACTCCAAACAAAACAAAAGCAACGCTAAACATTCAAATGTTTCATTATCATTTAATTATGAAATTATGACATCGGAGAGCAGATATAAACGATTTGGAACATGCCCCCGTTGTAGTGATGGACCACAGGGTTGTAGCTCTTGGTATGTGTGCGAATATCTTCAGCATCAAGTTTATTGCTTGGTGTATGTCTGCCTCTTTTTGTCGACGCCGGGACTCAGTGATTCTTGGCTAGCACTCTCCAAAATTCCTATGATGACACTGTCACTTGTTTGTTCAAGCCGAGAGTAGTGAAACTTCAAGGAAACTGCCCTCAGTGCCATCAACCTCTTGCCGTAAGTGACACTTGAACGTCCGGGCTCTTCTTGAGCCATCTTTAGTTGTTATATTGTGCCGTATTTGTGTGCTCCACACTTGACCACACCCAAGATCTCCTTTCTGTTGGAGACATGGACCAGAATTGCCGATTGATTAAAACTCTGTCATCTTCTGCAAATTTTTGGTACAGGCAAGCTTGCACGAATATCCGCACCCATCTTTGACCTCATGTGATAAGGCAACTCACTCCTTTCTTTTCCCTGTTGTCCTGAGGCGTTTCATTTTTCTTCGCGGCTGAGTGTCTCCTGCTTCGACTTCTATCTGGCTTTCTACTACCGTAGGAACAACAACTTTTTTCAAGGGCAATGGAAGATGTTGATGTTTGTGGAATGTTAAGATTCGGACCTTCCTTTTGACTAGCTAGTATTGTTGCATTACCTTCAGAACTTTCGTCACTGCTGTCCGATTCCTTATTAGGCTGGTAGGTGGGATCTTTATCATCGTCATCGACCTCATATTGTTCTTCATCTTCTAACTGCCCCAGAAGTAACTTTCAGACTTCTTTTCTATTCATATCATTCTAACTGAATAAAAAAGAAACAACTGCAAGACTAAGACAGTGATGGGATGGTTGTGCTGACGACAACGACGACGACGATGATGATGATAATGATGATGATGACTATCCTAATGTTGCACTTTAATTTACATGTATCCCATAAGGTATTATTCATCTTTCAGCAACCACTTTGTAAATTTTGTTGCATGCAATAATACGCCGAATAATAAAAAAAATAATAATAAAGATAAAGTTTAAAGTTTTGCATCCACGCCAAGGCATGCTCACACCACTACATCAATATCCAACTGCAGCATTTAAGATGCACGCATACCGCTCACACAGGCTTTAATTCTAAATTACCCATACCGGTCGCCTGGGTCGAGTGAGGAAAAGCGAATAAAATAATTTTTCCAAGGTTATGACGAATGACAGGGGTCGGACTGAACCCAGAACGACGAGCCCAAAGATCAGACCACCAACCACTCTGCCAAGTCAGCTAATTATTGTCTTTCAATAAAATAAACCTTGACGCAAAGAAGGGTGGATGGGCGATAGAAAAGTATCCGTAACACATCTAATTCAAACTAGGCTTAACTGTACACATCCCTTAAAAATGGATCTGAGTAATTGGGCAAGATCTAGATCTAGTATTATTATTAGACCCACTAAGCTTACATTCATATAAATAATTATAATCATTGATATATTCTCTTCTTAAACTAAAGATTAATCTGCTTTTAGTAAACATTACCTAACTGATCACTTTGTTTTAACACTCTTATGAAAAGTTTGGCGGCAAAACTATAATGTTGTGTTACTTCCGCAGTTCTCATTATGTGCTACAGGAGCCGGTCAAGAGGACGTATCTTTGACTCTTTAATCATGGTCACTCCTAGTTGACGCGTGTCAACAAAGGCAGAGCGACGTATCTAGGTAGATACATCGCTCTGCCTTGGACGAAGTCAGTTACACCGCTCTGCCTTTGGTAAGCTGAGAGGAAATCTTTGTTAAGCCGATATGCCAACGCTAAAAGTGTTGGATGCGCTGTAAATACGCTCTCCTGCTTTTGTCAGCAGATAGAGTCAGGTTAGTTGATCAAAATAATGTGAAAACCAGGAAATGCGAAAATTTCAAGTTACGTCGGTTTACCTTTGCAGGGCAGTGCAGAGTTATCAGAGCTGCAGTGGTAACCTGCAACCCTTCCATGGATGTGTTTTCCATACATTTGGTCTTCCAAATACAGCTGGGTGCTTTAATATTCATACAAAATTTAGTCTTTAATCAAAGTACATTTCACTGATAACACATATTATAAATGTTCTTCACTATGCCAGGATGAAAGTAGGGTCAAGAAGACACAACAGCACCTGAGGGAGGATTTCCATATATGTGGTAACTGGCGATAAGGAGTTACGCTCGCTTCGACTGATGCTCCNGGGGGGGGGTAGGGTTAAGGTTAGGGTTGTATTAGTACGTTATTCGGAATTAACACTGATTAAAGTAGGACACGCACATCAAATATAGGCTATTGTTCTGTTTTTCAATACTTTTTCTCTCTAAAAATTATCTATGGTGTCCACCGAGTCAATTTTGCAAAGAAAGAGCATCGCTTTGTTACCGTGCGTGTATGTAATATGACGCAATAAGGAGAGGAAGAGTTACCGGGTTTGGCCGTTGCGTCCAGAATTATTCCCCTTCCCCCATCAGCAGAAGGCTGTGGCCAAAACGCTGACGTCACTTACGTTCCAGGGGCTACAGGCACCTCTACCTGACAATGTATTATTCAGCTTTTAATTATGGTTCTGGTACTGCAAATTCAAACGTAAAGTTTGATAGTGTTAGCCTGAAAAAGTATTCTGCATTTTTATTGCCTCAGCATGATTTTGTTTGGCATATCTACTGTTCACAGAAGAATTAAAACATTCATACCAGCATGCTATCACCCGTCCGCAGAGCACTGGCTAGACAGCTCGGCCATGTGGCCAGAACGTATTTGACGTAAGCTTATGGCCGCTACGCGCGCAGTGGTTGTAACAATTCGGACTTTGGATAATGTAACCCTGTGGATTGTCTGGGGCCAGCAGAGGTGTTATATCATTATGACAAACACTTGAAAGACTGTTTTATTGGAATAATAGGGTATCGTATAATTTAATATGGTCTGTGGGACGGTGCAGTCTTCCTTTAAGGTACTGACCGTGTTTGTAGGAGTTACCATATATGGAAATCCTTCCGCACCTGAAATGATGGCAAAGAAATCGCAAAAACAGCAAGATAAACACAGCAAGAAACGGGAAAGTTATTTAAATCTTCCAGCACTCATTTCAATCTTTCCTTTTTTCACTTGACCAGTCTGCCTATTCATCATGCCTTTTTTTATCGCAGTGACATAATATAGACTAGACCAGCCAGACCTAACTAAAATTATCTTTGTTTTGAATATTTCTAATTATCATGTAGTTTATGTGACTACATATTATTATGGCCGCTTTTCACCAGATCTACTAGATCTAAATCAGCAAACAATGCACATGGTGACTGTTTATCACTGATCTCTCGACATGAGTTCGTTGATTTTGTTGCTAGTCTAGACGTCTAGACTAGACTAGTTTTGGATTTGTGGAGAGATGCTACATATTCCAAGTCCTCAAAATAAAACATACTCCGTTACATTTAAGGCGAGGGTAGATCAATCTGCAAATGGAGTCCCAAACATTCACTGCATTAAATGAATGTGGGAAGATTGTTTCTCTTTGAATCAGTGTTATGCTCCCTCCTTCGCAGGGGACGCTGTAACTAAGTCGGCCATCTTGGATTTATCGATCGCAGGTCTCGCGTTATTTTGCCATGCGCGTCTTCTTAGGCATAGCCTACTTCTCAGTTCCCCAGCCCCAGCCCTTCTCCTTTTGCCCTTCTCTCTCTTTCTCTTTCACACACACTCTCTCTCTCTCTACTTCCTCCTGGATCTAGCGGCTGGTCCGGTTTTTTTTCATGTTGGTGGTCAGAGGATGAAATCTAAGCTAATCAGGTGTAAGTGCAGCAGTTGTAGAAAGTAAGATTGCAGAGTGCTTGCTTTGTTCTTTTTCAAAATGTTTTCTTCTAGAGTGGATTAGATAGCCGACTCCAGCTTACAGAAACCTCATCCTGTGGCGGACTCAACACTTCCCTCCCCCTTCCCCATAAAATAATCCATATCCCTCTTTCCCATTCAAAACACGATCCTGTCCCCTCCACGATGAAAGTCCACAGTCCACACCATGGGACGCGCGCAATTCGGTGCTCTTGAAAAAGGCGCTCATTTCGTACAAGAATATGAGTTTCAACAATTATGGTCTCTCCCACTGTGGTGTCGAATGCCGTACTAATTCCAAAGCAGATACATCAGACTTCATGAAAAAGCTCAAAACAAAAAAAAAAAAAATGGGAGGATTATTTTGTTGACAAGAATCAGCTGTAAGCAGAAAAAAATTCAGTTTTCCGGCAATGTACAAGCCTTTTCGGAGCTTCCCGATTTTGCTTAGCACTCACAGTGAACGTACATGAACGTTGCGTCATTTCGCATATTTTTCTTCATGTAGAAGGCCTAGACCTAAGCCTATGCGTTTTCTGATATCGTGATGAGAAATATATCAGCAAAAAATTTGACTAGAGCGTTGTCTGGAACGAAGCTGAAAACCCCCAGATTTACCGGTAGACTGTTTGTCTTGGCTGTGAAGTCCGAACACTGGTTTTTGCTTTAAAATTCATTATCAGGGTAATATATTTAGGCCTACGGTGCCAGTTCTTTAGCGGTCAGATGGGAAATCCCCAATGTACCAGCCACCAACAAACGTCCTGCAGGCCGTTGATACATCAGTGATTTTCCTTGTTGTGACGTCGCCGCTGCTAGGCCCTACTGCGATTTTAGAATCAGTGATCACAAAACATCAAAGCTGTATTTAACTGTTTAAAGAATCCATACAGAAATCAGTTGAGAATTTTCAAATTTTTCAAATTCTATCTTGATGGAAAATATAAGAGTGCATACAAGCAATTACATTTCTGCACTGCAGTTTCTTTTCCTTAAATTTGACAAAGTATATAATTAATGTGAACACAACATGTTATCAAAATCTGCTAGGATTGCATAGTTTGGATTACGGCAATTCCCCACCCTGAAACTGAAATAGGCCTACTGGTTCTGGGTGCAAGGACCCTCTCAACCTCTCATGAAGTTCTTCTCAGTTCCTTTGTACTGACTGTCCCCTCTTCCCCAGAAATACCCATACGATCGGCCTCCTTGGCACGGTTTACGGGCCCGATAACCTTTATCATCGCATGTTTCTTGGCGCTAGAATGACCGGAAATTACATTATGAAACTTAGGCATTAATAGAATAGAATAGAATAGAATAGAATAGAATAGAATAGAATAGAATAGAATAGAACAGAACTTTATTAGGCCCTTGGCCAAACACACTACATAAATTTCACAATTTAACAATATGCACTCTGACACTCGCACACATCCCTCTCCGCCCCACATCCCTCCTGTCTTTCTATCTTCCTCTCCAAGCACAGCACAGTGCTGTACAGTAGTGATCATAAACTAATCTACTTTAGGACCCAAAGGCACTATATTAATATAACAATTTTCACATTACCGATTAAACATAGTTACCTATTAAACCTCTCTCCCCTCGACCCTTCCTACTGTTTCTGTCCCTTCCCAGACTCATCCGCTATCTCCCTCATGCCCATTTACACTCATTCGTTCCTCCCTATATTATTTCCTCCTGGTCATTTCATCTCAAGGTAGATAAAGCAATACTTCAAAATACATTGTAATTTCATACAATAAGCAGACAAAATAATACCTCATAGATATTTCATACCATACGTAGACTTTTTTAGAATAATACCTCATACTCTTTTCATACTATACTCAGATAAAATATTACCTCCTAGTCATTTAATCCCAATAGCAAAAAGAATAATACCTCCTAGTCATTTTATACCATAACTAGATAAAGTAATACCTCCTAGTCCTTTCATTTCATAAGCAGATAAAATGGTACGTCATTTCACACCATAAGCATTACATAGTATTCAAGGGATAACTCTTGTATGCGTGCGTTCCATACCTAAATATATTTTCCCTCCCCAAGTCCACCAGTCCCATGCCCCTCTCCAACAACAACAACAAAAAAAAACCTCTGCTATCTTGTTCCTAACCTACTGGTCTTTCCGCATTGAGTAAATTTTCTTACTATACTAGGGCTAAGACTAAAACAGGAACAGTGAGATTTCCATGTTCCATAGAAAGGGTTTTAAGTGTGACGTCATCATTTGGCGGCAAATTCAACGCGCCAGAAACAAGCATTTCCATTCATTGGTATTGAGTCAAGCTGGAATCAGCCGTCGGACAAAGACGTTGTGAAATAGACCTAGAGTGTTGCTCCTATTCTGAAAGAAAATAAACTATCACGTAAGTTCATCTGGATCTAGATCTATGTAGTCTATGTCAATTTATTTTTAAGTCTACTAGTCTATAGTCTAGCTTTTAGTCTAGACTAGTCTAGTCTAGTAGACTATCTAGTATTGTTCAACATTGACTGTTGCTTCGCTGGTTTTCACTTAGTCTACATTACATCCAGTCTAGGATAGACGGTATTGTGGTCTAATCTACACATGATAAGCTCTCAATCATTTCAAAAAGAAGTTGTTAGCTAGACTAGTCTAGGTTGGGCCTTGTTTTTGTTTTTTTTTCTTTCTCCAAAACATGCTGCAACTTAACAAGTTGATATAGTCTAGACCATCTAGAGTTAAATCTAATCTTATTCTATTGCGCATTTAAAGTAACCTCAAAAACATTTTAAAAAGTCAGTGATTTTCTACTAACCGTGGCAGCTCTCCATCCTTTCCTAAGAATCCTGATTATAAAAAATTATTTTGTCATGTATTGGCTCTGAGGCGCAAGCGGATATCCTTCTAAAACTCTTTGCTGGAGAGATTAAGAAAGACGTTAGGCTGAAAGTTAGGTTATGTAATTTACGGGGGAATTTTGGTATAAATCACAGACGTCGCAGTGCTGCCATTCATACAGCCTACAGACTTTAAAACCTGAATTTGTTACGGTCATGATCACTGCAGTGCAGTGTCCTAGTCTAGACCTCATTCCTGCTCGTCCCTAGGAAAAAAAAACCAACTTTTCGCAACCCGCGAAGAGCAAACTGAATACAATTTGGACAAAAGCCTGCATCCCTCGGTGGTATGGAGCCTCCAAAGAAAAGAGGAGAAAGAAATTAAAAGGAGTGAAAGGCTACATCAGGAAGGGCCTTAAGCTACGGGTTTATGAGGCCCCGCAGAGGAAGTCAAGTTACTGTCCTGCTAACAACAGGAGTCGAGTTTGATCATTCACGAACCACAATGTCCTGTAAGCCGTTGCTATTTAAATTTAGATCTATCTTCGATCCTTTCATAATCCAACAGACTCGGCACTCGGCCCTAGGTATTCTATAACATTCTACTCTGACTGGACAGCCGGGTGGATCATTGGGGAAACTGGCGCGGGCCGTGACCTAAACGACCCTCCTTCCGCCTCGGTCACGACCTTAGCGACCAGACCATACACGATGATGCAATCGACCGGAGTCACGAAACCTCAAATCTATGGAACCACGAATTTGCACTTGCATTGCAATCAGTGAGCATTAACGACTGACGCACTGTTTTATTAAAGATTTTATGAATTCAGTAGGGCCTATATTATTTAGAAGTTTTCGGTTTTCTGTGGACACTGGAATTCAAAGTGAACTTGGGTCGAAGATCAGAGAGAGCTGCACCTACGTCGAAGATTAACCCAGCTTAAGCTGAGGAAGGGTACAGCGAGCCCAGAGTGTGAGAAACAAGATTAGGCGGGAGCGATTTGATTGGTCACGGGTCCATTGACTAGGACTAGTTCAGCTTAGGCTAACCATCAAGAAGACTGTTCCGACAAGAAATGAAGGGTTCCGACAAGAAATGAAGGAAATTGTATGAAAAGTCTTCGTGCGTGCCTAAAATAACAATCCACGTACAGCCCACTCTTGGACCTGACAGGGAGAGAAATCCTGGTCAAAGCAAGAGTTTAAATCAATCTGCCAACTGCATTCTTTTAAAAATTACTCAATAGCACTATTTATAATTTATTTATTTATATATAATCATGGACATGAACAGAAGAATTTAGTGCGCGCTAAACGGGTGGAATTTGGGCTATTTCTGATTGCACTCAAATCGGGTAGAATTTTTCAAATGTGCGCGCAAAACGAATGCACCGGTTTGGACGCGTTTGACACGTAAGCTACCTTCTGATTTCAACCGCAAAAAAGGTGATCCATTTCGTGTTGCAGGCCGGCAGACAAAACTTGTTCGTGGCAGCTCTATGACTGTGGTCCCGTCACTCATGCACACTCGCCCGCGAGTCGGGCGGACTCGCCTCCCTGTCGCGCCCGGTATAGCACGTGGGATTTGCTCACTACCAGAGCTATTGACACGGCGTACCGTAAGATTCGAAAGTTAAAACATCTGAATGGATTCTGTAACCGTTTACGATGAAATCCGACAAGGTAAGAAGTTTTTTGCTCGGATTTGTGCTTTTGGTTGTACGTTGTTTTTTTTTTCTTTTTTACAACTGAGAGGTTACTGAACACGACTGACGTGATGCAATATGAAGGAGTGACTTCACCACGTGTGCTCCACTTCTGAGCTTCGACACGTGGGTCTGTATACAGAATTTGTCTAGGCTTGTGTATGAGTAACACAGTTTCGGTCTGTCTGGCTTTAGCCTACTTTATTCAGTTCAGCAAATGAATTTTCTTTGTATTTCTTATCATCCAAACGGAATCAGGAAATTTCACCGTAAAAAGTGTTTTAAAGGACCCTTCATACCGGTTATTTGATTCAAACCGATGCGGTGTACAATGTACCTCCCCAACTGATCTAAAGACGAGTGGTCATTGATTGTCATGGGGTGACTGTGTGACCGATAAATTTTTGCTTTCTGGACATTTAGGCTAGGCTAACTCATAAAAATTAAGGGGCGGGGACACAGTGGAGAGCAAAATTTAAGAACCAGCAAAAAGGCTTAACTGTTACAAATACTGTATTTATTTATCGACTCTGTGGGCTACAACTGATCAAAATATGAAGTTAATTCTTTCAGCGATTGTCTATCTATCTATCTATCTATCTATCTATCTATCTATCTATCTATCTATCTATCTATCTATCTATCTATCTATCGTTGTGAGTTTGAAATTGTTAATGCGGTAAATTTTGTGTGCGTATGCCAGCGAGAGAGAGAATGCAAAGACCGATGTTTCACGAATGTTACCATCTCAATACTGACATTACTGTCACCAACTGGCGTGCTGCAGCGTGGACATACTTCTGAACCATTATTTTCCTTGTACATCAATAAACCACAACTTTATTTTCGATGCCCCTGCGCGTAAAAAAATATTTTTAAATATCGCCTTATTATTTAAGTTGTAAGACTACTGTACCGAAAATGACCTTTCCTGCCAAAAACACAGTACGGTACCCCCACATAACATAATTATTAACAATGACAACTTATTTAAAAGCGGAAGTAATAAATGTCTGCAGGGTAAGACGCAATAATCTCCCCTCAAACAAAATAATGTTCATTTTCAGTTTTGGTTTGAACACTTCTGGGAATCATCAGGGAAGAACCAATCAAATGCATTGTAGGCTAACGAAAGTTTTCGCCAAAATGTGGCTGAACTTTTAGAGGCTATGCTACACCCACATCATTGTTTTGTGACTTTATTATCAGATATCATCAAAAGCAGGTAGACCTACACATAACATGGGGGCGGTGATACAGCTCAGCTAATATTCAACTGCGCCGTAGCAGCATTGTTTTCTCCAGACTGCGCTATCCGCGCCTTGCATTTCAAGATTCCTTTCTCGCTAATAGACAGGATAGAATTGAGGAGAATGTAAAGACAGTCCCTCTCAAAATTTACCAGTTCCCCGTTGAAATTATTTTATGACAAAGGGGAAATGTTGGCCCCAACTATCACCTGGAGAAAACACCGTAGCAGCGGTGTATACCGTTGGGTATCGGATTTGAGTCTTACTCTTTCTGTACTGAAGATTTCGGTCACTTCTTCATTGATATAGACTACTGAACATTTTAGTGGTGTTAATCAGTTATTTTAAGTGTTGTTTTTTTTTTAAATTTTACCGCATTCCTGTTTTTTCTTTAGATTTTGGTTTATAGTGGGCACACAATGATTATTTAATATGTAAGGGTGTGTGTCGGTGGGCGTTTATGGGTGTGGGTGTGTGTGTGTGTGTGTGTTTAAGAGACAGATGGGGGAAGGGATGAATAATTTAGTGGTTATTGATGAGGGAATGAATTAATTTGTAGTTCTGTGAATGTGTTGAGCGCGCAGAGGCTGTCATGGGAATGAGCATCATATAAATACAGCTGAACTCTCGAGCATACTGGCAGGTGAAGAGTTAGGAGAGCTTTACAGGTATACCGAGACTATCTAGTGGTTAATTCCACGCCCACCGAGTTCGCCAAGTCACCCCACCAAAGAANGGGGGGGGGGGGGGGGGGGGGGCGGCGAGAATTGCAAAGCGGCACAGATGAACTCCCGGGGCTGGACGGGTGGGATCCTCTGGACAGGAATTCACTAGGAACTCCGATATTTCGATAGGCCTAGGGGAGCGTGGAGTCGTAGCTTATCACCGGTGGCCAAAGAGGTTATATACTAATATTATAACGTCTTTGCCGGTGGCTAAAATCGGTGGCTCCGCGGATGGCTCCCGTTCCTCCGAAGGGTCCAAGGCTACGAGCGAGCACAATCACAAAGCTAAAATTACAAAGGAATCCATGCCGTACTAGAGAAATAATATGTATGTAACATCTGAAAAATTATCTGACTGATACTCAACTGTACATTGCCTTGCCACCCGGTTACACTTGGCTACGTCGGCAGGATGTCTTAGGGCCTTGGGGATGCAGTAACGAGAGTAGAGGGTTCTGTAACCCATAGGCAGAGACATTTAAGACAAAGTGGGAGGCAGTATTCTAAGAACTGAGATAACCATATAATAATAAGAATGGCCTCAGGTTCATTGTGGACAGTATGCCGATGGAGTAGAGATATCATATATAAGAATGACCTCATACTCGTCGAGAGCTGTAAGTTGTCATGAGGATATGACATGATAAGCAGGAGGGAGTGTGAGCAGTCGGGAAGTGTGTTTGGGTCATGGGTGAACACTAGATTCGCACGTGGAAGTTAGGGACCGATTCAGGCAGTAGGTATTTAAGGATTAAATTGCTGTGAAGTTAGCGTCCCTGTAGTATAGTGGTAACACATTCAGACTTGCAAGCTGAGAGACCCTGGTTCGATCCCCGGCAGGGACAGAAAATTTCTAGTGTAGGTTTTTCCGGCCCTTCTTTTCAAAGTTGATCATTCACAGTAATTTGGTAAAATCCCTGGTGACACACTTCATAATAAGTTCACCTTCCTCCCCCTTGAATATACATGTATAAAAGATGAATACTATACAATATACACCTTGCCACCCGGTTACACCTATATAACCGTGTTCCTCATGCACACTATTGCCACTCATCTAGCTGACATCCACCAGACTTTCGAAAGTTAAACTGACACACAAATCATAACATTACTGCTGTTATCATTCACACTCTCAAACAACATGTCACTCTACCTTCATCACATATTTACTGGTAAGTAAGATACCAGGCCTGCTAACTATCCCTGAAAATCCAGGATTATCCTGGATTTTCATCGCAAGATGGCAGCAGGAAGATGCGAGCTTTGTATTTTTTCTTTCCTATTACAAAATTTGAGAAAAGTCCACACAATTTTGAGTTTTATAAAGTTCTCTGAGTGCTTGTAAAGTGTACTTTTTGCTCACCCTGATTTTTTTTTCCCCTAAAATCCTGAAGTTCATCACCTCAGATCCCTGATTCAGCTTCTCGGGGGTTGGTAGATCTGAAATACCCTCGTTCTCTCCTAACAGATTCTGACGATATGCCGTTCTCGACAAGCTCTCCCAAGAAGAAGACCTCGCTTCCGGGGCCTGACGACTCGGGTGTGAGCGTTCAGCTGAGTGACCTTTCCAACAACAGCAGTGAGCTGGAGGAATCAGAGCATCTCAACGCGGGTGAAAAAGATGAGGCCGTCATCAGCATAGAGGAGGGTGAGTGAATCGCGTCATAATTTTCTCCCTTCCTAAAGCAACATCTTTTATCGTTTCGGGTAAAATATTATGTGTCGTCTGTGGCTTGATATAAAAATGGGTGCCAAGACATATTGATAATCGTTGCGTATCTAGTGAATCACAGCCTCATCCAAGCACCGGGAATTTCCCATGCTAAGTACTGTACCACGATGCTTTGATAGGGATAGTTTTCTATTTTTTTTTAAAATCTGGTCTGACCATAGATGGCATAACAACATAGATCAAAGTTTTTGTACCCACTCAAAAACTGCTCTGTTTCCCCCAAGCTTTCTCCTCATTTATTTATTTCATTAAGGTCCCTCTCCTTTTTTCCCCCCCTTTTCTATTCCTTCATTCACTTATTTTGCTCAGCTGCTTTCTCTTTGCGCTATTCACTCTTTAATTTATCTAGCCACCCATTTTACTTTAATCTTGATATTTTATTTTGATAATAATTACGGCAAAGCATTAAAAAGGGCTGGATGACTGATGACTGGAATGTCTTGAGTTCATACAGAGATAGAGCCTGGAAAAAACAACTAAAACCTGCCTTTCTTTCTTTCTTTATTTTTCTTTTTATATTTCTTTCTTTCTTACTTTCTTTCTTTCTTTGGCATTTCTTATGATGGGTCATCAAAAGGGGAATTCCGCTCACCAACCTTTGTTTCGGCTTCCTGGCTGGTGTTTGCTAGGAACTGCAGACACATCAAAATTATATAATAGTTGTTATAATTAATGTTGTTTATGGAATTGACAATGAGTGTACAGGATTCATGATAACAATCGAGATATGAAAAGAGGTGGTAATGATGGTGAATGACCTGTTTGTTTCATCAGCAGTGAATCATAATCCAGATTAATGGTCTAGATGACACGTTTCATTCAGCGAACAGAATGTTTGTTAAAGCATTGTTTGTTAACTACAGGGCAGTTAACTAATAGCTTAGACTGCAGCTGCGTTATAAAATTACAGACAGTAATCTATTAAATCCAGTAAGTTATCATTTGCAGCTAGTTGTTGTAACTTATCCATTTGCCCTTCAGTAGTTATCAGACATTGTGACTTAATCTAGTGACGTGCTGCAAACTAAATAACAGCGAGATGGTGTGTGTGTTGTTTTGGGGGGGGNGGGGGGGGGGGTGTGGAAATGACATAGAACCTTAGAGAAGCATTTTCATTCCCTTCTGGTTTGCTGTTGTAAGCGACGATATCTTAGCCTCGCCGTTTGATATCACACCGGTACACTGAACAGCAAATAGACGGCATCTTCAGTCCAAGCAAATAATTCGGTGATTTCAGGGTTTGGGTGAGTTCAGTGTAGTTTTATTACCAGTAAGCAGATATGCTAGTTTTGGAGGGATATACTTAATGATAATAATAATAATATAAAATAATAATGAACATTCTGCCACCTCGCATTTCATAATGATTTGATCTGTTCAAATGATACCTAATAATGATGCGGGGTTCATGGGCAATATTTTGTTCTTTGGCATAAGCTATCTTCTAAATTTTCCTCCATGCGGAGACAAAAGTTTAAAATGAGTTAAGCTAAGCAGTCATGTAGCCTGATACAGTAAGTCACCCCTCAGTGAGAACATTGCTGACCGTTTTACCAGGGTAGTGGCAACGAGGTGGTTTCAGGTTATTCTCCACTCCAAGCACTCCTCTCCTTCCCATCCTTGTCTGGACCTGAAACCCTCTAAAGCATATAAACCTCATAGTCGAAATGGACATAGTGGCCTCAGAGGCAGTGCATAAAATGGTTCCACCCACTCGTCCAATCTTTGTTTTTAACCATGGCACACAGTCCCATATGCATGTAAGTAATAACTCAAATGTGCTGGTTGGAATTCAGTTTGATATTGTAGGGAATAGATAGTGGAGAAATCTTTGGAATTCAGTTTGATATGGTTGGGAATAGATAGTGGAGAAATATTTGAAAATTTCAGCGTTTCTGCAAGGGACTTCCAGTATGATCAGAATGGAAATCTAAAATGAAGCAATATATTGTTCAGCAGATCAGTCTAAGGCATGGGCTGCATATGAGGAGAGGGTGAGAGTGAGCTGGTGGAAAACAGAACATTCTAAAAAAAACACAGTAAGAACAAGAGAAATCACACAAAAAAAAGTATACCAGTGATGGTAAACCACACAGCCTTTTGGTTTCCAGTTTTCAACCCATAGTCTTCCTAAGTTCAGAAGTATTTGAATGACAAAGTTTGTTTTTCACTGTTGTTTTAATGACTTTCACCTTGACAGTTTTTGATTTTTACATTCAACAGAAAAACTATTTGAAGATGATGATAGCTCGGATATTTCATCCTCTCTTGTGGACATGGTGGTGGGCAAGTGTGGGCAACAATTCAAATGGGTATGTTAGAATGAATGGCAGAGAATTACATACACTCAAGGTAACCTATAGTATATAACTTAAGTTGTTGTGAAACTTTGCAGAGTTAACATACACAGTATTATAACATCATGTTTTGAACACATGTTCTTCCATGGTGATTGATGTAAACTGTGGTTCTTGCAAAACAGTTGGATATCCTTGATTCCCACAGGTTGTGATAGTTGTCCTGTGCTTGCTGTACACTGCATTCTTCATTGTGGCCTTGGTGAAGAAGGGTATCGAAGATTGTGAGGAGGATCATGATGTCAGACCTCTCATCTGCTTGACAGTTGGAGCTCTGTTCATCGTCCTTTGCTGGTTTGTCAAAGCAAAGTTTGGTGGGGAGATTAACAAAATGTGCATCATCCCATTCAACAGGAGCATTAACAACCACTGGTATATTCTCAAATGGTAAGCAATGACCCCATCCTACACCATGCACTGTTGTCACCAGGCCTTACCAGCTCAGGGAAATTTCCCCCTTTTCATAAGTTTCTAGGGAAGAGGGTGGTGGGAGAGAGGAATTTGTAAAAGTTGAGAGGTCATGTATTTTGATTTTTGATATTGCTAACATTACAGAGTACCCTGTGAATTATATCCTGTACCTGTACTGTGGTATGTAGTTGGAGCACAACCTAAGCAAGTAGTATAGTGTTAATTTACTAGGATCTTGCACCTTTTAAGATTTAGAGAGACTGCTGGTTAAATTCATCTGTCCCTGGATTATGAGTACTGTTTTGTTGTACAGATTAATACTGTACTGTGGAGTACATTGTGTGTGGTACTTCTCTCTGCAGGGTTTTGGCCATAGCTCCTGCACTGGGCATCATTGCTATTGTGGTCATGTCAGCCATACAAAGACCTTCCAATCTCATATCCCTGGTTGGCTGGTTCTTCTTTGCATCTATCCTCTTGATCTGTTCCAGAGCCCCAAGAAAGGTAAGTGCACAGAGTGAAGTACAGTTGATACCAATTAGAATGAGAACGGTTAAGACCAAAAGTTCCACTGAAATAAAAGGAAACAAGAAGTGCCATTTGATTTCCTTTTTTTAGACTACTCCATCTAAATTGAAATTCTGCGTAAACTGAACATAAGTCTTTGGTCCTGTGCATTTCATTTAAGCAATTGTCTACTGTCCATTTCCTGGTTAATTTAAAATCAATAGCAGCCTGTGGAGTCTGTGAAGACAGTTTTATGCCATAGGTGAATGGGAAGGAATGAGGATACTGTTTCATCTGTCCAAAAACTTTTTGTAGTCATTGTTTTTGTGTCAACTGGAAGGCTGGAACTATGAGTATGTTTTAGTGAAAGAATACAGAAGTAATTTTTAAAAATCCAAGCCATTGTTTTGTTGCACTGTTTTAGTAAGTTTGTGCATGGCATCTCCGAAAAATCAGTGCAAAAACGGCAAATATTCTTCCTATTGCTGTTCTCGTTACAGGTACACTGGAGACCAGTGCTGGGAGGATTTGCTTTGCAGTTTTTCTTCGCTACTCTCATTCTGAAGTGGGACAAAGGCTATGATCTCTTCAGTGCCATAGGGGACATATTCACCAAGTTCCTCAGTTACAGTGATTTTGGTGCCAGCTTCGTGTTTGGAGATATAAAAAGTCATTTTTTTGCTTTCAAGGTCAGCACATGAAAGTTCTTGCCTCTTATAATCATAGGATAGTTTTATTCTTCATACTTCAGTTATAAATACTCATACTTGAGTGAGGATAGCAGCTGTAAAAAATACTTGGCAGCAAAATGAAGTTTCAATTTTTAAAAACAAATTTGACTCAAGCTCCTTAATTTCATGATGTTAGTAATTTTTTTCAGCCCTTCTTATAAGCTTTTCACAATGAGATTTGCTATAGTTATACAGTCGACTCCGCTTAATCGCCCATCCTCGGGATCACGGAAAAAGTAGTCGATTAAGCGGAGCGGCGATTAAGCGGAGGAAGTAATTTCGGCCATATTTTTGGTAAGGAGATTAAATTTCTTTGATGTCATGGTTTGATATCCTGCATTGACACCTTCTTGTCGCCAGACTCAGGACAAACTCGAGTTTGNTTTGCTATAGTTATATTAAAAATTACTGTTTTTTGCTTTTCTGTATGCTTGATTAGTCAGCCTAGTTTTGACTGTCATCTTTTGTCTGAAATCGAGGGCAGAGCTCATTCGCCTTGTCCATTCCTGACAGGGAGCTGGCATGTTAGTTTGAACAAATTAATTATAGTAAACAAAATCAACTTTATACTTCATTACAAGTTTGATCTCTGCTTAAACATCAGTATTGAAAACTTGTACTCCAGTTGAAAGTTTCCTTCGATGAAAGACTAACTTGCATCATTATTTTTATCACACTGAGAAGAATCTTGTGGTTTAAAGTAACTGATGTAATAAGCTGCACTCTTGATCATAACAAATAATACCCATTAAAATTATTCTCTGTCATCAGGTGCTGCCAGTGATCATCTTCTTCAGCTGTGTGATTACCATGTTGTACTACCTAGGTGTGATGCAAGCTATCATTGGCAAGATTGCATTCATCATGAGACTGACACTCGGCACGACTGCAGCAGAATCATTGTGTGCAGCTGGAAACATTTTTGTTGGCCAGGTATGTTTAGTTTGAGATATTCTGGAATGAGTGCTTGCCATTTGAGTGATAAACATTTGTACAAATTTCATTCCTCCTACTCATACTTTTGTTGTCCTGGAAATATGAATGCCACTTGTCTGCTGTTTTTTGGAATTCAGATACCTCCACAGGTTTAAAATGCTTTCTCTTTAGCATTTATCCAGCATTCTCATTTTAGTCTAATGCTGTTAACATAATGTCTTAGGGGTTTGTTTGATTTAATTAGATTTACTTGCATAAAGTGTACTACATAACTATTAATCATCCATAAAAGCAGAGTTCTTCCCATTTAAACTTTCTGAAATGCCAACTTTTGAGAAATCTAAAATGTCACATAAATATTCACAACTCATGATGGATTTTAGGAAGTGTCACTCTTTCATATTATTTTTGAAATTTCAGACTGAAGCTCCTATTATGATCCGTCCATTCCTTGCCATCATGACACGCTCAGAGCTACATGCTGTCATGGTCGGAGGATTCGCCACCATTGCTGGTGCAGTATTGGCTGCGTACATTTTGAAAGGGGTAGGTGTAGGCAAAATATGCATAAAGGCCATCTCAGATCTATACAAAAGAATCACACTGTGGAAAAATAAAGTCAGTACTTCATATACATCAGTATAATTATACACAGTACGGTTTCCTAGATAAATTTACATGAATTAGATGAGGGCTCAGATGAATGTCTATTATTTATGGTTGTCTATAAAGTCCAATATTCAGTTCACAGCGAAATTGTCTCCTAAGTCCTATAGAAAAAAAAGTAGTGTTTATGATTTGATGAAGATCAGTCACAAGGCTAATTCGTTGTAATATTTTTCATGTATGAAATGGTTTCTAAGTTGAATGTGCCAAAGGTGATGTTGCCTGCAAACATCTTTTGAAATGTTCTCTCTTCTCAGGTGCCAGCCACCCACTTGATTACAGCTTCAGTGATGAATGCACCTACAGCTTTAGCTGTATCCAAACTTCTTTACCCAGAACTTGGCCACAGCAAGATTGCTAGGATGAAGGAAGCCATTACGGAAAAACAGTAAGCCATTACTGTAGAATGGATAGCGTTTACTCAAATGTGCTCTTCCTCATCCTGTCTCACATTAACCATGATGTCCCTAGCTGTCACCATTATTCCCTTGTTAGGTAGTTTTTGGTAATACAGTCAACTCTGCTAAGTAGCAACTCTTCAGGAAAATGCATAATGTTGCAATTATCCAGGGACTTTTATTTAGAAATATTATGGTATTTTATTCAGAGGAAAATATGCATGAACAGAAGTTGTGATTATCTGGATTGTGATTAAATGAAGTTACCTGTACAACACCCTGAAAAATTGCTGTGGCAAATGCAATCACATGCACATAATTAGCTCTGCAAAATACAAAAACAAATAGATGAGAGTATCATACAACTGATAATTCTACTTTAAATTCACATTCACAATTGAATTCCTTGTCAGTGGACATTCTTTATTGTTATTTTCTAACATAAGCACCAGGGAGCTCATTTAGGCACAAAAAAAAACCCCAATTAACTAGGTGGTTGCACTTTTAATTAATTTCCTTCTTAAGGGAGATAACAGTATTTAAAATGAATTATCAGAAACAGATTTGGTGTTATCTTTTGTACTCAACCTGCTGTACTTTCAAGATGCATAGCACAAAATGACAAATTTTGATTAGTTCTCATATTATTTTGTGCTATGGATGGTGCAGTTGTTTGTAAAGCATATAAAATCTGGACACTGCTGGCCACTGGGGCAGCCTGTTCTAGGAGACTAAATATCACTTTTTGTTTGATGTTTATTCCTGGGAGCCGGCCATAACTTTTAGTGAAAAGGCTTTTGTCTTGTTAATGTTAGTCTTCATGCAGTATCATTTCTTTCAAAGTGACACCCACTTTCTGTCACACAAGTACAGAACAAGCTGATATTGACTCTGTAATTTTATTTCATTGATTTGAATGAGGCTGGCTTTATTTTTTTTTGTAAGGGTTAAAAACGGCATCCATAATACTTGGGCAGCTGAGTTCATCCACAATCATTTGTTACTGTAGGTGCTCAAATTCATTTGTACTGCTTTGCTTGATTCATTTTATCCATTTCATATCCATACATAATTTATTAAGCCACCATGTGTTCAAGTACTAAAAATGACAGTAATCCCCATCATACAGTATCAAGATGATGATGACCGGATGAATATTTATAGGCTATAAATCAAAAACAAATTTTTTTTTCTATGTATGCATACATTCCATTACATATGATGTGTCACAGGCCTCGAGCTCTCTTGAAAAGGCCTTGCATTTAAATATATTTAACAGCTTGATAGTAACAAAAACATAGCTTCTCCTCTGATCAACCACAGTGAAATACTGTAGTAAGCTGGTAAGGACCGAGGGCAAACTCAGGTGTATAGCTCAAAGATTACAATTTATTAATATGTAATAAAAGGAATAAATTAAAGAAAAAGGATAGCTCTAGAGGTTTAGGGTCTGTGTGCTGAAGATTTCTATGGAGAGTGTGGTTGAGGACTGACAGTATGTGGGGATGCTACAAATTCCCTTGTTACAATATCAGTTCCCTCAAGTCTCCCTCGTTAGAAATTACCCAACCCAACTGGCTGATCAACATTCAATAATTCAGCTCAATATATAATAATTACATCAAAGGCGATTAGTACTGAAGGAGATCGTTAGTAGTGGCAATCATTCATCTACTTTACATGCCCCTCTCGTCAACTTGTCCGTCATGATGAAGATGTCCTCACACATATTGAAAATAATAATCATGCACAATTTTATCATTGTGTCTCTTGATTCATACGTCGATCTCACAGGTTCAAAGCACCTGTGAATAATCTGGCCTACTGTTTCTTTGGAACTAATTACACAAGCCTAATGCACAAATAGTAATAACTTGTCAAGGTTCCTTTCACGTTTCATCTCTATGGTGATGATCTTGACTTGTCTACTTTCACTCGCCTTCTGTAACTGATGCAGCAGAATCACCCTAGCTATAGAAAAGTTACGTTCTGCTCACTGTTTTTACCACAGGATTTTATTTCTATAGACAATTTGTCTCTTCCCTTTCAAGTATACACCTGTCACTTCTCTGCAACTGAGCTGTTAGTTGTATAGACACATTTACTAAACACACCAGTCTCTTTGATTTACTAGATTCGGCCTTCGGACTCTGTGTCGCTGTCATACAATTCCAAATACATTCCTTATAACAATCACTCTACTCGTTGAGACCCACTTCTCAATAAGCCTTCTAGTGCCCTGCACTGGCACTTGTTTTTCTGGCCTCGTCACTTAATATCATACACGCGCACCTCTGCGCCACACTTGAAACAATAGGTTTTAGTCGCCGAATAGCTTGACTCACAAAAACTTGAATATTGTTGAAAATCCCTGTACCTAGGAATTGTCCTCTAATGTAGGACTCACTGTGCACGTTGCACCCCTTCACGTTTAAAGTTCTGTTGTGACTCGCTAGAGTTGTTAACAAATATAGAATTCTCTGTGCACTTTACACTCTATATGATAGTAATATATGATACACAAGTTCTGGTGACTTTTACTTAGATCTTTGTGTATTTCAGTCACTCATCCTTGAATTAGCAAGAGTCTATTTCCCTACTTCACACAGGCTGTTGAAGCTGGCCTTGCCGACAGTCTCTTAGACTGTACCACAACACAAATTTTCCTTGAAAACTCTGACCTAGGAAACTACAAGATAACTCTCTGCCACGAAGATTAAGCACACTGCTTCAAAACATGCTTCTGATACCTTCGAACATTCCTTTTTTTCCCTAATATTTGGATTTAGCTATTTACACGCGTTTGAATGAAAAAATATAGAGTAAACATCCTCAGTCCAATATTGGTCGACTTTCTTCGATGGCAGCACTCACTGCCTGAATACTAGCATCAAATTCCTGGATTCCCTAGTATACTACCCCCACCTGGGCGCCAGTACCTACCAAAGAACGAGATCGCCATAAGCACCCTTAGACCTAACTCGACTAGCATGGCCAAGGTGATGCATAAATTAAATAGGCAAGATAAAGGTGCTCGCTGCCTAATTTAACATTCAAATATCAAACTCCATCTGAGCATGGGGAAAACAAGTATCCAGTATCAACACATGACATGATGTTTCAACTGCTGTGATGAATGATATGAAGAAGGACTGTCATCTATTTAGATTATGTCTTTACTAAAAGAGAAATAATTATAGATAAGAAAAACAGTTTTAGACAATTCATTTCTTAACGAATGCATTTTATTCAGCAAAATTCTGGAATGACACTTTGTTGAAAGGGTGGGGGGTGCTACTTACTATATGCTGAGAAACACAAATATCGTCATAAGGAAATTATATTTGGTTGGATTTCAAACAACTGTAGGCAGTCAGCTGGTCCTACGGAACCATGAGTGAAATGATGAAGGTTTTGTAACAGATGGTGATACTCAGTGCATATTCAATGTTTTGTCTCAGGTAATGCAAACTTCAGAGTGCAGCAAAGAAGAGGAGACAAAGTGTAACAAAGGAGAGGAGATTGTTGCGTATTCAATGCATTTTTAAGGGAGATTGCAAAATTTAAGGAATGAATCACACAACTCACTGCATGTTTGGAGAAAACGCTGCATTATTTTTTTAGATGAAGTGTACATGACTTTATTTGATGTGTATTTTAGAAGGCTGTGTTGAACTTTTTTGTAAAAGTAAAAGGCCTTGGTTTTCTTAATCTGCATCCAATTTTTCTTTTTCTTTTCAGACCATTCAACAATGTGATTGAGTCTGCTGCAGCAGGGGCCTCAGCTGCAATTTCATTGGTTGCCAATGTGGCAGCCAATCTGATTGCTTTTGTGGCCCTTTTACACTTTGTGAACAGTGCCATTTCCTGGTTTGGGGGTTTCATCTGCTATCCTGAACTCACCTTTGAGGTGAGATTTCCCAGTTTTACGATTTGTTACTTTTTGTTTCACTTGCACCTGTTAACATGGTAATCAAGATAATATGGTGAGAGCAGTCGGGCAGGGTTGCCGTTTTGCCGATAATTATCGGAAATCGATATTTTTTTTACCATTGGAGATTGCCGATTTTTCCTCATTACTTTATAAATTAAATAAGAAATACTTCAAATACAAGTGAAAGTGGGCATATATGATAACATAAATTCGCGAGGATATCAGGCTGTCGCAAAATTTTCAGATAATTTTTTGGTCAGCTGCTGGCAACCCTGGTCGGGAAGTTTGTCAGGATCACGGGTGAACACTATGCTCGCACGTGGAAGTAGGGGATTAAATTGCTGTGAAGTTAGCTTCCCTGTAGTATAGTGGTGACACGTTCAGACTCGCAAGCTGAGAGACCCTGGTTTGATTCCTGGCAGGGACAAGAAATTTCTAATGAAGGTTTTTTCGACCCATCTTCTCAAAATTGATCATTCACAGTAATTTGGTAAAATCCCTGGTGACGCACTTCCTTAAAATAATAATATGTAACATTTTAAAACTTGTCAGACTGAGCTCACGTTCCTCCCCCTTAAATATAAGAGAAAGAATACTATACTATATGCCTTTCCACCCAGTTACAATGGTAATCAAAACAGTATTGTAGAATTCATATTTTGCAGTGGAAGGGGATTCTTAACAATCCTTTCTGTCCTTCATGTTAAATCTAGAGACTGTCTTAAGTTTGCTTCTTGTTTCTTAACCCTGCCACAAATTCTAACTTGAGCTCTAGGTGGGAGTGTCCTGTGTATTGCCTACAAAATTTGCCAGAGTTCAGAGTCAACAAGAGTTCAATATAGTGCCATGTACAAAAGCACAAACTCTGTTTCAGAATGTTAGTGATCAGCGCTCGCAAAATGACAGTATGCTTCCCCAGGGAGTTTAGGAAGTTATTGAATGACCCAGTTTTCCACAGTAATAATGTGAGGTCAAGTGAGTGGGCATTAACCTGGATCGTAAGACTTATGAACCTTATTTTTTTTAATCAGTGTTATCTTTATCAATTATGGATAAAGCAGAGACTGCTGTAACTACTATTCTAAAACACAGTATGTCTTCTATGTCATTTCAACAGGTCATATGTGGATATGCCTTCAAACCTCTTGCATTCATTATGGGGGTGGAGTGGAATGATGCTGGCATTGTAGCTGAGCTGATTGGAGTGAAGACATTCCTTAATGAATTTGTTGCATATGATAAACTGGCTGAAATGATCAAGAGTCGTGTCGGGTGCGGCACTGGACCAACTCTGTCTGTAAGTCTGATAAAGTACGATTGTTGTAAAGTTCAGGGCAGATTTGTAGATGTAAGTAACTGCAGATGAATTTGATTTTTTATGAAAATACAGTACACAAATTCTAAAGCATAAATATTGCTCTTTTGTCACGTTCTTGTCAGAATTTAATTATTTTACAGGGCTGATACCTTGCCATTTCTAATGACCATACCGTAAGCCAGAATGACGATAAGTCCTATTTTTTTGTTTGTTTTTTGTTTTGTTTTGTAATTTAATCAAATCATTTGAAATCAATAACTTGAAGTAGTCAAGCCTGATTTATGCCCCATCTTTACTCAAACTTCATGAAACTGACGTTATGACTGTTAAACTGCATACCTATACAACTAAGGAGTGAAGTCTTATAGATTCATCATTCAGTATAAAAGTTTCAGGAAGGAGACTGATTAGATGCATCTGTTATTACGAATTCCTCTAAACTACAAGATAAGTGACATGGTGTTTCTTTATTCTTGTTCTATACAGGTGCGTTCAGAGATCATTGCCACATATGCTTTGTGTGGGTTTGCTAACCTGAGCTCAATAGGAATCCAGCTGGGAGGTCTTGGACCTATGGCTCCCAACAGGCTGGGAGATTTGGCCCAAATTGCCATCAGTGCTCTCTTTGGTGGCATTGTCACAAACTTAATGACAGCATGTGTAGCAGGTGAGTTCCCTCCGTGACTGCAAATGAATTGCAAAGGAGATTGAAAATATAGCATTACCTTACTCACAAATGGGTATTGAAAACTTGCCATATTTGCAGAAGGTGTGGATAGCGAAGAGAGATGGTACCATCCCAGTTATCATTTTGAGAATATAATGTTCTAATTATAGCTACCCAGTCTGTTGCAAATTTAGTCAGCCAGCCATTTATTAAAGCAAGTACACTGTTGAGGGCATTTTGGATGGTTGGGGGGCACTGTTAAGTACAAAATATGAATACAATCTATATTGTGAGTCAACCAAGATCTTGTTTAAATTCTCCCTGCATACAAATGAAAGACTTCTGGAAGGAACAGAAAACTTTCCAGTTATTTAGGATTTAACTTTGCAGTTGTCCGCATTATTACAACTCTGCTGGAAATGTGTTGGCAAGTTGGACTTTATGAAGCTGTAATATAAATCTTGTGTGTATTATAGTTCCTGTTTATTAAATGAAGTTGCAAAAATTTTTGAACAGATTATAGGTTCTAAAATGTTTTGGCTAAAGCTTTGCCTCATTTATTGGGATTACTGCATATGAAGTTTTCATGTTCATAGAATATATTCTGTTTGGTTAGTTTATAATCATCCTCTAGTTTAATTTTCTCTGATTACCATATTGGTATAGCGCTTGTTAACCATCCAGCTTGTCTTCTGTATTACAGGCCTTCTGGTGATTGAAACACCATTTGACATGGCCTCTTGCCTAAATACAACTGTTGCTGCTGTGGTGAATGAAACTGTCACAGCTGTTGTCAATGGAACTGTGGTGTGATCCAGTTTAAACACATAAGGGACCTGCCAGCCATGAATGTGGAGAAAGTCAAGAAAGTGAAGAGTTATAGCATTAACTGAATGAATTCATCACTCAATTTTTGGATGCAGCAGTCAGTTGAACTTGAGCCCTTCGGCCTGATGCCATGATGTGAGCAGTCGGGAAGTGTCTTAACGTCATGGGTGAACACTAGACTTGCAGGTGGAAGTAGGGACCGATTCAGGCAGTAGGTATTTAAGGATTAAATTGCTGTGAAGTTAGCATCCCTGTAGTGTAGTGGTAACACATTCAGACTTGCAAGCTGAGAGACCCCGGTTAGATTCCCAGCAGGGACAGGAAATTTCTAATGTGGGTTTTTTCGGCCCATCTTCTCAAAATTGATCATTCATAGTAATTGGTAAAATCCCTGGTGACACACTTCCCTAAAATAATATGTGACATCTGAAAAATTATTAGACTGAGCTCACATTCCTTCCCCTTAATAATGGAGAATACTATAAACCTTGCCACCCGGTTACAATGATATAATTGGAACTTGTGTTTTGGAATTGGGCTCTGTCTCCATACAGGTGTTCCAAATGTCTGTCTGCTCATGGAGATAGCGAGTCTGTAAATCTGTCAGTTCATGGCAATGAAAAAGATGGTATGCTAGTTTCATATGGTTATCTGAATGAATACATACTATATGCCTTGCTATGTTATACTTGAATCTAAGTTTGCACATGATCCGACTTTTAGTTTCTCTCAGTACATTTATTTGGTATGTGAGGAATTCGTCGTACACTTTACATTTGTTCCCTTTATACTTATCACAGTGAAGTCAGTGAGCCCCAAGAATAATGCTCATGTCCATGTACAGCATTGTCACTGACAATCCTAGAGCATTTTGAGATCTGCCTCTGTCATTATTTGATAGGGTCATAACTACTTCGTCAAAGTAGGTCAACTGCTAAAGTTTCAAATAGGCCATGTCATTAAACTTTCCTTATGTGTTGTTACCAAAACATAATCTTTGCATCAACTACTGTATAACTATAACATTGCTTGCATTTCTTGAGTTGTGGGTGGGGGGAATGAGTTACGTAAAATTGTTGCTTAAATCATACTTGTTGTCACTGATAGTCTCAACATTATTGTTACGGGTAGAAGAGATTGATTTTCATGTGGCTTGCCAAAGCTATTGACTGACCTAATCACCATAACAATACAGCCACAGTGAATGTGCAAAAAAGTATGTTCAAGTGTATTATAATACAAAAGATGATGGTTTCATGTGTGTACTGGAATAAGTGGTCTGTGTCCTTCAGAGTATGGAATATCAAAATGTTTTAGTATTAGATAAGATAAGGGAGAATAAACTAGATCCTAGAAGAAAAAATTCAAGACCATTGATTTGAAATTATTCAAAAGCAAGCTGAAACACAAATTTCTGTTACAGAAACTGAATCTGCATGCAAGAGATTATGAAAACAGAGGGATGAATGGTGACCAAGTGAAGTTTATAAATATTTCATATGGCTAAAACGAAAGCAATCTTTCTGCTACCTACATGAAGTAGTTTAGCTCCACGATTGATACACAGAGCAGTTACTACTGTATGAAGTTTTAAAATTGAGGCTGCTAGTCTCAAAGGTAAAGCTTTTCATTCGATAAGCATTCATTTTTATGTAGACAGCTGGAGGATTGCAGACTATTTAGATTTATTTGGAAAGTGACTCACTGGAACAGTATGATATTATTCAAATAGATTTTATTTATACATAAGCTTGATTCAGACAAGATACATAAGTATTATGTTTAAGCAATGAAATGAAATTTTATTAGGCCTGATGAATATCTCCACCCTGTGCCATGAACAGGTTTTGCAATGGCCTTCCTTCCTCAGTTTGAAAACTCACTTCTTTCAAGTTGCATAGAATATGTATGAAAGTGATGATGATATTGTATATTCAGTGTGCAATTTTTCCACTCCCTATTATTTCAGTATTTAAATGACTTGGAGTGAGAAGGAGAGAAAATGTTGACTGAGAAATAAGTGATCATGGATATCTATTGCATGGAAGTTTTTGGTGCATGACATGAGAATACTGTAAAAAATTCTTTATTTATGTTGTCAACCATTCATTACTTTCAGAAAAAATACTTTTGTTGCAATGCTAATGTTTCATCACCATGTGGGTATCCTCTCTACACTTTTTTTTATCAGATAAAGAAAATATGATGCTGATCTTTCAAGGAGGAAGGAAATCCATGCCTTAATGTAGGCTTCCTGAATACTTTTCAGATTTTTAAAAGCCCATTTTGTTTTTTTATTGTTGAATTCGATTGTTGATGTTTTGATAAAACCCTTTATCATGTCAGTGTTTTAAGAGAAAGATTGTATGATCACTACAATGCCTTGCTGCAATATTCCATAACTGACATTTACATGTGATTTAAAATTTACTTTTTAACAAAACATTACTATCCATTTCCATCATCTATATTTAAAAAACCTACCCGCTGAAAATCTATGACTTGGAGAATCCTTAGATGAAGCCATTAATTAAAGCTAAAAATTCACAAAAAATGTGATTATTTATAGTTGTGTATTTTAGGTGTTTAGCAAGTGACTGTATCATGATTAAAGTGTAAAAATCCAGAGAAGCAATCATAATGTGTAATGATCATCCCCCTGTATGTGGCACTTGCATGCCATTGAGCTCTGTCCAACATGAGTGCTGATGAGAAAAATGCCAGACAAAATTGCCATTTTTGAGGTGACTGACTAAACTTTTGGATTGGGAAAATACATGAATTTTGAGCTAGCAATTTAGTCCCTTAGTCCTATGGTCCATTTCAAAGAACCGGAGGTACATCAAAATTTCAGTACAAGATCCTCATTAAATTTCTAACAATACCCTTTCCCCAAAATGACAGCATATGTCTTTTCTCATAAAATTTCGCAAAGTTACTGGAGTGTTGCATCAAGGTTTTGACTAGAACTTGTGTGCTGTTATATGATTTGTTTACATTTGTTCAAATCAGGAAATTTTCGAATGTTGATATTGATCATATCATAAGTTTTATTATGTAGACCATGACAGTCTCTTGTGTCATGATTGTCGTAATATAATCAAATCTATTCATCATTTTCACTCTGTACTTTTCAGCTTTCACTTTTGTTTTAGTCTGATTAACAAAGAACCTGTCTACATTACTATGAATTTATTTATTATGGCAGTTATGGCTGAGGTACCTCACTGTAAAAGTGGATTGATTTATGCTTTGCACAGGATACCTCAGCTATTCACTGGAATTGATATTTGTAGGGTTAGGATAAGAGTCAGTGTAAATGCTGCACTTTCTGTATGAAATGCATGTAAATTTTTTACCAACATACAGTTGAATACAAATTCCCTAAACACATGTATGTCACAAAAACAGTTTTCCTTCAACAAACTTTTTCAGGCCCTCATTTTTAATTTTCTAGTGCTTTAAATGTTCCTCAAAATTTGGCACAGGAGATCGAAATGAGGTGAGCCTTAAGAATTAGTGTTATCCAGACTTGGCTGTAATTCCTTCTCTTCCAGTTCTGAGACTCGCATCATCTATTTGCCATTTACAAAAAGCATCATTTATCTAGGTTCTAGTCCTTAAGTGCCGTCCAGTACACTGCCATGTTGACTCAATCCATTTGCATTTGCTGAAAAAAACGCATAATAATAACCATAATCCCCAATACTCTTTATTTTTCGCATTAATGCCAACATAGTCCATTGCCATCCCATTACCAATCACAAATACATGTACAGTAGTCAGAACTGTCATGACCGAATTTCATCAAAACTGGTATGTTGGAGAATACATGTTGTATATCAGGTGATCACACTGCCTGTTAGTGTTTGTTTTCAAAGTTTTATGATTTATTGTCAATGTAACTTAAAATTGCAAACTGATCTCCAGAAGTATTTTTGTGACAACACTTGTCAAATAATCCTTGTACACAGATCTGCAGACCAATTTTCATTAATACTGTCATATGTATAATTAAAGTTAAATTGATATCTGAAGATGTGTATTCTGCCAGTTAGGGCACTGGATTAAGCAAGAAAACATGACAAAAGCAACAACAAAATGAAGAAATTTTTTTAAAAAGGCAGTGCAGCAAGTGGTCTGCAATGGACCACTTGTATAATAGCCTATTAACTTTGTTGGCATGATAGGCACACTAAATATTTATTAACTGAAGATCACATTGCCACAATGTCATGTATATTCTTTTGCTTTATTTGCCTCTTGGGTGCTTGCTTTAGCTTTCTACCCCTCTCATTTGTGAACTTGTTATAATAATACTTTCAGCCAAAGTCCACATGTACAACTCAGAGGATATAAATTCTCATGTCACTTTCATTTGAGATACTCCAATAAATGAAATTACTTGCTTACTAATGCACATTTTGGAGCACGCACATGAGTTAGAAAATCCTATTTATGAATAAAATTATTCCACTGTATACCATCTAAAATGGGTAAATTGTAATCCATCATGTTGCATGGTACACATAAATCTGTTCTTCAGGACATCAGTTCTCTTGAGACGGGTGGGGATTTTAGCTTCTTTATACACTTTTTGCGCCATGGAACCATTTGCACGTTCATATTGCTGAGGTAATTAGAAAATACAAAATTTGATTATCTCAGCTCATATTTACATGAAACAAGTTTCACTGATGATCTGTTTTTGAGAAATAAACTTCATAAAATGAATTTTTCATTTTGTAAATTCTGTAAATGTTTATGTACTGTTGTTGTTATTGATCCAGCCACTCTTGAGCTTTTGCTCTTCAGATCAATGCCATATAGTGATACTGTCTTATCTTCAGCTGCTCTGAGGAACCGTACAGTGTGTTATGTATGTTGGGGGAGGGTTTGTTTACTGAAACTGTTTGGGAAACAAAGGATCAGCTGTCATGATGACCAGTCTTAGTGATAAATGAATATTGCCATGCCCATACATCTATCAATGGACACTGACTCCCAGAGGCCAATTTCGTATCACCTTATTTGCCTCACTGAAGACCATCTCACTTCAGCTGCATTCTTTAAACTGAGGGTAACTGGGGTGCAATAAAGGTAAAGAGGGAAGTCAGTGATGCTTACACAAGATCTGCACAGGCAAATTGTCAGGACACACCTAAGAATCCATCTTAATGATCTTGTTTCCATAATTTCTTAAGAACAGTTGACATGAGATTGACTTTGACTGTGGTAAATATTGTGAAAGTTACACTGCAATTTGATTTCCAAATAAAATTCTTAATGAGGTCATTTACTTTAAGATTTTGTATCCTAGTCTTACCCATCAATATGGAGTAAATATATGTACACCACCGTGGCAAAAGTCCTTTCAAGCTAAAGGCTTTTAACCTTCACCGGCTGTCTATAAATCCTTCCTGTTAGTTCCGTTATGGGGCATACAGTGCCCCACACTCCTTACATAGCAGAAAATAGAAAACCTGCGTTATGGCTATCGTGGGGCATACAGTGCCCCATACTCGTTATGTAACAGAAACCTGGAAACTTGTGTTGTGGCTTTCGTGGGGCATACAGTGCCCCATACTTTTTATATAGTAAAAACACACACCCTCTTGTAAAACTATCGTGGGCATGGAAGTACTCATGAAAACTATAACAGGGAAAAGAGGAAAATCATAATATAGGCGCGATAATAACTCGACATTCCTTTCATATTAGTCAGTTTCATTATGTAGGAGCTAAAGAAAGCATTTGCGTATCTGCAGTAATTATTTCATGTGTGCTGTATTTGTGTGCACATGTTTATTGTCACCAACCATCATCATTCATTTATAGCTGTCGTGATAGCCGAGGTCTTCATCGCTTTCATCGCCTTTTCTCTTGGCAGTATCACTATGTTCAGTCATATCAGGAATTACGACCGACAGTTGACATAAGAAGTCACATTAGATTATCAGAACCGCAGAGCTGACACTCTCCAATAGAATAAAATTATATATTTTTGACGCATTAATCAGTTCACAGTCATGTCTCTGAGAAAGGAATTTCCATGAAGAGACAAATGAAAATTACCAGGTTCAATAGCATTGTGAATTATTGATGACATTAATCATTGCTTATTGTTTTTCTGCCGGTATTTGTGATAGACATGTACAGGTTGACACAGAAAAACATGATACCAGTGTCATCCGTAGTGAACAGTTATAATCCTCAAATTACAGTGATCAACACCTGAGTCATAGGTCTATCAACTCAATGAATTTAGTTGACCTAACGATATCTGTTTAAAAATTAAAACTGTATGTGTGTCAAAATTGAATTCCGCGCTTTACATTCACATTATAGACGTCTTAGAATGATTCTGTTTCTGCATTCATAAGTTTGCACCATCGACATTTTTAAACAGGTATTGAGACTAGAAATTTGTTCACAAAAATTTTTTTTTTTCTTTCTGTTCAATTATGATGCCTAGATCAAATCAGTCGAAAGGTTTTGCTGACAAAGAACCTAACAACAAGGTTATTTAGGCATACAATTGTGAATGTCAACATCAGGTTTGAGCTTCATGATCGAAAAGTTCTGAAAAAATGCAGAATGGGCTTGACTGAAAAACTTCAGGAAGACTAGGACCGTTTGAAATCTCGGCCATAGTCACATGGGGTCTTAGACGCGCTAGGTCTGAGTAAAACGTCAAGCTTATGAATGAGCTCACAGAATACATGCCTGGAAATGTCTGATGCGAAGAGTGCAGGTCACCCCTGTAAACATCACTAGTGAGAGTCTCAGACATATTCTGCTGCATGATTCAGAATTGTCGCATGCAACAAAGAGGTGGACATGCACATCAAAAACAGTATTCTGCTTTCCAGTATTTCTTTCTCTGAAAATTATCTATGGTGCCCACCAAGCCACTTTCCCGAACACAGAACACCATTCTGTTACCGTGCGCATGTGGAAAATGGCCCACTAAGGAGAGCTAGTGACCGGGATTTGCTCTTGCATCTAGAGTTATTCCTCTTCCCCGAACAACAATGCTGCTAGTGACAAAAATGATGACGTCACTAAAGTTCAAGCAGCTAGAGATACCTTTATCTGAAAATGTATTATTTACTCAGCTTTCAATTAAGGTTCTGGCCATCCAAATTTAAAAGTAAAGTATGACCATGTAAGCCAGGTAAAGTAGTTTGCATTTCTATTATCTCAGCTTGACATAGCTGCCATTTATGGTGGAATAAAAAGATTCACACCGATGTGTTCTCATCTGTCCACAAAGCGCTGGCTAACAGCTTGGCTGTGTGACTATCTGATGTAATCTTATGGCCGCCATACACTGTGGGTGTAAGAATTAGGACGTTGCATAATGTAACCCTGTGTTGTCATGAATAGGCAAAGACATTATATCATGTGTACAAATACTTTAAAGACTGTTTTATTGGTATAATAGGGTATCACATGAATTAACGTGGTCTTAGGATGATTCAGCTTTCCCTAAAATATAAACTCAATGATCTTGACATTGATGCCAGGGTGCTATTATGTAATTGGTTTCAGACCAAAATGGAAAGCGAACCAGGGCGGACTGATGACATCTAGTTTTCAGACGAAGCACATTGTTTGGTATCCAGCTATATCAAATGATAAAAACCAACTAGTCTATATCTTGGGCCGGTCAGCCACCACTGTATGTAATTAAAATACCTTTACAATCACAGAAATGCACAGCCTGGATGGTCTTTACCAGCCATGACCAGGTTCCACTTCCAGGACAATGATGGTGACCAAAGAATGTTATATTGCTATGCTAAAGCAGTTCTGGATAGCATTAGGACAGCACCATTTTCATCGTGACTGCCAATGGTTTTAGCAGGATGGGACTACATCTCACATTGCAAATGTCACTCTTGCGTGGTTGAAGGAAAAGTCTGGACAGCTTCTCATTGGCAGACTTTCGGACAATGAGTTGGTGCCCCATTTACCTGATTTTAACTCCATTCCCC